>JAQGAZ010001754.1:0-24888 GCA_034692225.1 Polydesmus complanatus | reverse complement strand
AAAAGCAAAAATAAAAAAAAATTCAAATACTGTAGCCTAAGCTTTCTTTAATATTTTCAGTTAAGCCTACATGTACTCATGGTGCACATGTACCGTACTTTCAATAAGTTTACAATGGCCGAAGTTCTTATTATTATTATTTTTTTTTCTTTACACCGGTAATAATTTTTTTTAAAAACATTTTTATAAATTAAACATACCGTAATAAGAAAGATTCATATTGCTGTATTTATTTTTAAACCAGCACATTCAACCAAATCCTCTTTTAGAAAATCCATAATATGAACTCACATTTTAATCTTATGTTAATTTTTGTTTTAAAATTAAAATTTTTACTATAATTTTGTTAATAAAGCTTAAATAGGCTACTTCATTATTTTTCACCTAAATTTATATATATTTTCTGTAATGCACTTGTAATCAAATAATGAGATAATTTTAAAGCATTCTTTAAAGCATCTTCCATTTTAAATCAAAATCAAAATGCGCATTTGGTAGATCATATTAGGCAATAAAGAAACGAAAAATGACTTAAAAACCTTTTTTTTTTTTAAGGTTGGCCACAGCTGGTTCAGAGCGGATATTATAATTATGTTTCATTCGTTTCGTCATGTTCTGACCACCTTATAAACAATGTTAGCCAGTGCAGAAAAATGCAATGATCATTTTACTCGTAGATACCAGCTGTTTTTAGCGCGCATTGTTAAAGCTTAGAATGTTGGGCATTCTAGCCCCAAAAATCTAATACTGTAGATAAAATAGCATGAATTTTAAGCTAACTTAAAATTAACAAAATCTTAACATTTAACAAACAAAAAAAAAGAAAAAAAAAACACTAAACTTATTTGGTGGTAATAATTTTACAATTACAGTACTAATTTACAAAATTGATCTTAATGTTTATTAAAACTTTTGTTTTAATTTTATGCAAAAGTCACTAATTTGTTTTTTTTTTTTAAATTTTTAGTGGGTATGATCTTAGCGGTGACAAATCGACGAGTCATGCCAAGGACCATTAAGTATATATCGCCATTAATGCTAATGCTGGGGAGTTTGGCTTATTTGTACGATTGTACAATTGCCCTTAACAAATACTCAGCGAGGATGTTGCGCCTTATGACCTTTGCGATTATGAGTTACTGGGGTTATCAACAACTTGACCCCAAATATAAACCACAAAACAAGAAATTTAAAACTCTCAAATGGTTAATACCTTTAACGCTATTCTTTTTGAGTTTTGATTACTTTTATGATGGTAACGTCACTATGAGTAGTTACTCCTTAAAGGCGTTAAGAATTTTCACTTATTTAATAGTGAATTTTTCGATTCATCGTATCCAAGAAGAAAAAGTGCCAAATGGAGATGTACTAACAGCCGAATTTTTTCTTCTCGTGACATTTGATCTTGGAAATGCAGAGTTCCAGTATATGAAATACGGACGGCTTATCAATATGACGAGTGTAATACTGACAACAAACTCAACACATTTGAAGAAGAAAAATTTCTTAATTTTATTCATTTGTTTCGTCCTTGAGTTGTCATGTTTGAATTGTGCGTGGGACTTTCAGAGCTTAATAGATGGGAAATGTTTGGAAGAACTTTATCGCATGAAATCGATCACAATAGCGAGAGTTTTAATCGCATTCGAACTTTTGCCTTATCTTAATAAGCTGATATTTGAAGCAGTGCAATATAAATTATTGCAAGTTCCCGATTTCGATTTAAAACCCGCATCTTTAAGGTCCATGGCAAGGCAGGAATTCTTTGCCATCGATGATCGCTTTTTCAATATGAATAATGAAAATCGATGGATTGTGCTACGAACATGCTTTTTAATTAACTTCGGAGAACTTTTAGCAAATTTTACTGACCTCACATTTTTTATCCTGGCTTACAAGGAAAAAATATTGCTCTTAAATACACTAATTGTAAGTTTGCTTACAGTCATCAGCGCCTTTCTTATGTTGGGATATTCCCTATGGACATTGGATTTTAGTGCCCATCTATTCATCATTATATGTTTAGCCATTTACGTCATCGCTTTTAACATTATATCACTTTTAAGATTTGCTGTTATTGAAATGGAATGTTTTAAGAAAAGTTACGACCGGGAGCATCGGGCTCGCCTTTTAGATTTTTTCATGTTTCTGCTTCATTGCTGCTTCTACATAAGTTTATCTATTGGCTGGTTTTTGATCGCTTTATCAGAAGAATCTATTGTATTGTTAATCTGTGATAATTGGCGTAATTTCGCTTATAAAGCAATATTTTACATAGAGAAGAATATACCAGTGATTATCAGATTCGTAAAAGCGAAAATCTTTATTTACTTCATTTCTGAAAGCAAACCGGAAGTGCTAAAGAAACTAAATGACGTGTGTCCCATTTGTCGCGAAGAGATGGTTTCCGCTTGTGTGACACCGTGCGAACACCATTATCATAAGCATTGCTTATTATCCTGCCTTTACAATATAAACCAGTGTCCTCTTTGTCGATGTACTTTATTAAATTATTCATGTACATAGTTAATGTTTGTTTTTTTATGTTTGCATTTCGAATGTGTTAATTTTTGCAGTTGCTGCAATTTGTGTGAAGATTTTTAAGAGCCTTTTATAAAATGTATTGTATAAAAAATATTACAAATTGTGTATTAGTAATAATGGAGCGCTAAAAAACTAAAGCATTGCACTTTAATAAAATGAAAACTAAATAAACGTTCAAAAAAGTTGTCTAAAAAAGAAACAATAAATTACTGTAGGCCTAGTTGTCATGAGAAAACCAACTACTGTACTACAGATGCAAAATCGAAAATACCCAAAGTGGGTACTCAATTAAGTTAAAATTGATAAGATGTTTTACTATTAGATATTTAATCTTTACTATTAGATATTAAATATGTATTTAATAAATATTTTTTAAAAAAAACCGCGTTTGACTTACAACGCTAAAACAATTTAAAATATTACTATTAAAGCTTTTACTTTTCAACCACAAAAAGTATCAGTAATATCTTTCGTGGAAAGCCTTAATTTTTATTAACATTTACTATGTAAATAATTAAGCATTAAGAACGTATGTTCATGTAAATAAGACCTCGATTTAGTTTATAAATGCTGAATATAATATTTGCATTTTATTCAGGTGCCACACAATAATCCAGTTTCATTTAATAATAAAATTTTTTTTTGAATTATTCGGAATAATAGATTAGCGTCATATTCTTTCGTACAAAAAATACTAGTGATAAGCAAATTTTTTTTAGAGTTACGGTACTCATAGAGGAGTCATAGAAGCGAAACTTCAGGAAGGGAGGCTCAAATCATGATGGCTAGGAACTAAATTTGGAGCCACCAAAACCGTTTTAAAAAAAAGCTCATTGTCATTACTCCTACATTTCCGTACTGCACTCACAATGTTAATCGAATTAGATTAGTTTCACTAAAGACTAAATTATAGACCATTAAGTGTCGATATTGCGTCAACAAAATTGTACTCCATAAGGACAAGTGCAAACAATAACTGATCGCTACTGGTATTGCATATCTGTCTAATTACTAAAAAAACATCCTTATTCAGTTTAGGCAGAATTGCAATTGTCCTCTACAACAGTCGGTGGCTATTTATACGCTAGTAGTGCCATCTCGCGTTAAGCTAATTTTTGTTCATATTGACTTAAACTAACCATTAATCAATACCTCCATCTATGAAATACTGTATACAATTTATATAACGCGCATTAAGCGAAGTGCGCCAAATCAACGCGATACTGTACTAGCAGTGTACGAGTGCCCCTTCAAGAAGTGATGTCGATAAAAAGCGGACAATCGCACTCAGTGTGTTTTCTTCAATAATTCTATTATTAATAATGTTTCTCAAAAGACTTCTCAACTTTTGTAAACAAAAACGGCGCTTTTTTATATTGTACCCGGTCCCCACCCTATTCATATTAATTTTTTAAATTGGGAATTGGATGGAGAGGAAATAATTTACTGGTATAAAACATCTTCGCTACTGGCAATTTACGTGCCGGGAAACTGGCATTCACTTTGCATCATTTCGCTTTGCAACACATTTATCGGGACGTTATGATGCAAACCGAAGTCTGAGAGTATTAAATTAACGTTATGTATTTTTAAAGAGAAAGTTATTGCCATTTTTTGTTTTCGGATTAGGATAATAAAATTAATTTTCATTTTTTTTACCCGTTCCCGTTGAATAAAGTTAAAATCTGATGAAAAAGTTTGTTGCATCCGAGATTTGTTTGGATGCGTGGGATGAGAGAATATTATAGTAGGATGTTTATCTTGTAATTTTCTCTGCTAGTTGTTCGGCGTTCCACAGATATAATTTGGTAACTACGGTAACAAAAGGCACACACAAAAAAAAAAAAAGTTGAACATCACCAAAAAATTTTTCCCATTGAATTTGATGTATTAGTGGTGTACGGGTGTTTGTGGGTGGTGTGCTCGCTTACTAATTGAGGCTCCTCCCTACTCCCACCCGCTTACAATGAGCTTTGATTTGGCTGACTTTATTCGCTCGGTTGAGCTCCCTCTGGTGGACGAACAGAAGGCGCTGGTCCGTGTAATCGCTGGCCCCAACACATAATAATGTACGTGTTACCTTTTCATAATCGTCTACTTAAAATAATATCGATACAATACACGTGTATGGCGGGTGGATGAGTTATGGAATGAGTGATATACGTTTTTTTTTTTTTTGCATTGAAATTGATAGGGGGGAAAAAAATGTCGGAGACAATTGTTCGTCTGCTAACAAAATTATTTTCACGCCAAAAAAAAAGGGGAGGATTTTTTTTCTTATGATATCTAAGTTATATTTTTTTATACGTTTTTTGTTTACATAGACAAGGGGGCGACCATTTTTTCCCTCAATACGGTATTTGATCAGTATGAAAGATGGAGAACGAGACTCGTCATAACGCTCACAAAGTTACCAAACAATTTTATCACTTTTTTAAGATGGTTTTCAACACGTTTTTATTACCCAATTTTGCATTTTGAATTTTAAAACAAACTTTTTTTGGAATGTCAAATCGCAAAATATTTTATTCCTAAAATTGAATTCTAATGCGATTTAATTTTGAACAATGTTTGACATTTTATACTTTTAAATTTTTTTTTTATAATAAATTATTATCTGACCTAACCAAAACTTACTAGCTCAAAAAATGCCTCTTATACTTCAATACATACTGTATAAAAGAAATTTAACCTCTGAACTATTATAAAATTAATCGTTTTCAATTTTTTTTTTATAAACGTTAAAATAAAATCGAATCAAATAATTTTATTTTTCGTTCAATAATAAAAGAAATAAAAAATAATCGAATAAAAGAAAAATAATAAAAAAAATAAAAGTTGTGTGTGTGGGTATTTTTTTTTTTGTGACGTAATATTTGCGGATGTGATTGTTAATAATAATAGCTCCCCGCACAACTCAAACCACCCTATCGAGCACCTCCTCGTTCCTAATTTCTTTGATTTTTCTCGCCTTTGTTGCTCACTCCGTAAATCAAATCACATTTGCTGTGGAAGACCTCAGACCACGCGATGCGAATACTAAACGCTAACCCCCATCGGGATACATATCATAGCCCACTCCTCATCTCATCAAATCTATTTATTCCCCCCCCCCCCCCTCCCCCCCTTTTCCTCCTCAGATCACTACCACCACCTTCGGGCCTAGTGAGGAGTTAATTCAACGTAAAAAAGCTCATCAGTCGAGTGGCTTTTGAATTTCAAGTGCGCAGCCATCCTGTATACCCTCAGAGAGGTGGATGGGGTGAGGGATTAAGGTGCAAACAGAAACAATACATTTCATTTTTTATATATAAAAAATATTATATTAATATGATGAAAAACTGAAATTTTCAATCTTTTAAGTAATAAAATTTTTTTTGAAAAAGTATGGAATGCCAAAACACATTATTTAAAATTACATCTCATTTAAATTTTGTTTTATGGATCAAATACAGCACTATGCTGGCTGAATAGTCCATGCTTAAAGTTTAAAACAGAATTTAAGTTCTGGAATAGAATTAAAATTTATTTTTCTAAAGAATTAACGTTTTAATTTTTTTTTAATATAAAAAAAAGTTTATTGAGAAAAAATATTAAATTTTCGGGAATATAAAAATTAAATTTGAAAGTACATTAACAAAAATTCGAGTACATTTAAATATGAAAAAGAGTGTTTTGGGAATAAAGCTGGATACCTATTTATTGTTTATTGAAAATTTATATCCACCAGTATTAATTACATAAATGATACCGTAATTTAAAAAAGAGAGAAGTAAAATTGTAAAATAAATCAATTGCTGGTCATTTTAATTGGAAATTTCGTAGGCGTTGGTGTGAGCTTAGGAGATGGGTCAGGGCTCATTTAGATGATGAAGCGATGAGCCAAATTGCTTCATTTGTCTCTCATCATGTTCCGTGTTGGAGCGAGGGCAATTGCGTTGTAAAGAAGAAGAAGAAAAAAAGAGAATAACAACCTAATTGTTTCTCAACTTGCAACTTAATTCGGCTGCTGAAGATTCACATCATGACATCAATCAGCGCTCTACCCACTCGCCCCTACCCCATATATCCACCACCCACATCTGCGACCCAACATAAACACGCACGCGCACAGTGCTAAGTTTCCATTAACAGTACTTGCGTTGAATAAAGAACGGATTTTCACCTTATATTATAGAAGTTTTGTTTAACTGTAAGACCGTATAATCGAAATGTAAAAGAAATGCGATAAATGACGTAGACACAGCGGGGAAAAAATCTTTAATGACTTTTGAGCCGGAAGTGATAGCGAAAAGAGTTCAGATCGCTATCGACCAAAAAGCAAGAATCATTTTTCAAACGGAAGTAACGCATCACAGTTAACTTGGTTATAACGACCTCGGATATATCGTCATTTTAGTGGGGATCCCGTGGTATTATTGCGACAAGAAAAACTGTTAACCTCGGATATAGCGCTAAAAAAGTCAAAACTCTACCTTTATTTTTAAAGGAATTTTTTGCACTATTAAACCACATTTTTTGTATCTTATAAAAAAATAATAAAAAATAAAAATCTTCTAAAAATCTATAAAAGCCTGGATTTGTACAGTATAATTAGGTAGCCTACTTTGTCTAAAAATAAAATCCATCAATCGCTGTCAAATTAACGTAATTCTTTCAATATCGTTATAGCCGAGTTCTATTAAAAATGCGATTTTAAAAAAATTGCAACTTGAAAAATTATACCTTAAAATAAAACAAATCGTTAGTTATCTAAATCTTTTTAAGAATTTAAGAATTTTTCTAGATATTTATTATTTCGAATAGTTAAACGATTTTATTTGTACCATTTCCCGATTTAAAAATTAAGTCTAATTTTTACTCGCAAAAAAATTTACAAATTCGGTTCGAGAAGCGGTATTAAATTTTACATTTTTGTTAGTATCTCGAAAATATTTCCCCTCATTCATCGTTTTTGACTAAACCAAAACGCGTAATCGAGGAAGAAAGTAAAAATATGTTTAAGTAAGCACAAAAATTTATCGATAGCCGCATTGAATTACATTAGAAATTTCCATAGAAAATGAAGCTATTTTATTATTATTATTTTTTCTTTTCTTTCTTATTTCGTAAATAAATTTCCTAAATAAATGGAGTGGTCAGTGTCCCCGCCCACCCATTTTTCCAACCCACTCCAACCTCGTTCTCTTTCTCTTCCAAACCCATCCGATGAATAAGGGGGCGGTTGCGGGGAAGAATCTTTTTTGTTTATTATTGTTGATGAAATGTAATAAAAAGTTGTAAGGAGTTTTGAGTCTGTCCATCTGAGTGCACCAGATGGAAGAGTGAGAGATAGAGAGTAGATGGTGAGAAGATTTATGCGAGATTTATTCGGACTCGGTCGGAGATTTAAAGTCGTTTGTATAATAAAATTGCCTCCCCAAACTTTTTATTTTTCTCTCCGTAATAACGCTTTGCATAAGGAAATATGCTTTATAACCCATCTTTTATTTTTCAACTAAATTGAGGTCCATTCTACTTCTCTCCCACATTCTATCTACGGCATCCCCCGAAACTCCCTTTATGCAAATCAATCTGCTTGATTAACCTTTTGTTTACATTCTCATTTTTTTGATTTAAAAGTTAAAACTGGCAAAAACTCCTCCTTCAATTCCGCCCTCCCCCACCTCCCCACTGACGCCCTAAACCGATGAGGAAAAATTTTCTTTTTGAACAGAGAACGACACATTTGAAAGCATTTATTAACTTGGTAAATACAGCTATAAAAACATGCTCTCCATTAAAAATTAAAAACCCGTGTAAAATTTCAATTTAATGATTATGAATGGCATATTTATCGTAATAAAATTGGTTATAATGTGTGTTTCCAAAATGTTTTCTTCTTCCGCCTCAACGCACGCAGCTAGACGGCACTGCTCGTCATTCACTATTGCTGCATCATTATTACAACTTGATCAAATTCGTCTCATGCTTGTACGAGTATATGTCACTGTAGCAACAATTTTTAACTTGCATAGCTCATAAATAATAAAAAAAATAATTACTGTACCATTATACTCGTAGTATAGATTAAAATAAATATTTATTATTATTAAAATAAATATGTATTTATTAGTAATTGTTTGTAGTAATAAAACGATTCAAAACAAAGAACGATTAACCATATCAAGTCATGTTATAATAAAAATTACGTTCCACATTATCATTTATCAATGGAAAGTATTAAAAATTTTTTTTTATCATAATATAAGAAATATTATTTTGGTAAATATGTATGTTGCATCTATGCCATTTTATTGTTAAAATATAGCATTACGATTTTTTAAAGACTTTTAATAAACTATTGAGTGAAAAAAATAAATTTACTGAGAGAAGAATTTAATGATAACGTAGTAACGCAACGCTTTTGCGTCTTTTCAATCGTAACTTTATAAAATTAAAGTATACAAATCTTATTTTCTTTAATAAATAATTGCATTCGCATTTTAATTGTACATGTAAATATCACTTATTGTTCGATACTTTAACATTAATTTTTCTCTGTAATTTTCCTATTATTTCCCTATACCGTATTAATTCATCTTAAGTTGTATTCACTTTAGCAAAAATTTATACTTTTATAAAAATCCATCTTAAATACTATACCCTATCTTTAAAAATCCTGTACAGTATAACGTAGAACACTTAATAAAAAAAAAAAAGAAAACCAGAAACGTAAAAATTGTAAAAATTTGCTCTGTATTTTATTGGTCTGGTGGACATTGAATGAGGAAAATGGGGAAATTGTACTTTTCTCTCATGTTTTTCTGGTTCAACTCAAACCGGAAGTCCGATCTCCTCTTCCGCTTTGATTTTTCACGGGATTATCTCTATATATTCGTTGAATGAAAACAGTTAAAGAAAAGCGAGGCTTAAGTGGGGCGGAGGGAGTGACCACCTCCTCCCTCTCTCACTGACCACCCCTTAACCCAATCCGCCTTCTCGCTCATAATTTTCGGCGTTTTGTCCACCGAGCTTCTCATAAATCTGTCGACAAATTGCCTTACAAAGATATATATCTCTTTCTTTCCCTCTCTGATAACGACGCCATTTTAGAGGGCATTCCCACCCACAACTCTCCCCCCCCCCCCCCTCCTCTCTCCCTCAACCACCCACTGCCTCCTTCATTCGCTCTCCATCTAGTCATGGGATGCTGCGAGAAACAGAAGCTGCAAAAGAAGAAACAGAGGGACGGAGATGGAGAGACAGAGCCAGAACGATGCTAAAAGAGAAGGAGAAATGGACAGCCAGAACGATGCTGAGAGAGATCAATAAGGTTGATAAAAGACAAGAGTGAAATCACATAAGAAAAAACGAAAAGTCAACAATTTGATTTTGTCATTAAAATAAGATGAATTTCCATTTTAGAGCTTTTTAAGACATAGTAAGAAAAGAAAAAAAAAAAAAAGGAATTACAAGAGGATAAAAAGATAGAGGAAAAACGAGTAGCCTACACGAGGTAAAAAAAAAAGCAATTCCCGATTTTTTTGTTTTAGGGAAATAAACGCAAAATGCGAGAAATGGTGTGAAATACAAGTTGGAAGTATCACATTTTTATTTTAATTGTACATAAAAATCTGGTAAAAATAGAAATTCGTTTTTAATATTATTTTTTATAAAGGTTTAATAATTTATTAATATTACTTTCTTTTAACTTATAAGAATTTCTCGGCAACACTGTCATCAATTTACAATGAGATTATTTTCCCTCCCCATCATTTTTCACTCTTTGCATGAAATTTCGTTATACAATTCAGCAATTGAAAAGTTAAAATTATCTTCGTTAAACTGAAGTTTCTGAGAATATTTCACTGTGAAATATAAAAATTTCGTTAATTTCTTATAATATTGTAACTTAGTGAATGGCGTACCCCCTCTCCAGCGCCCTAACTTTCCCCCCTCACACTACATTCCTCACCCTCCATATCTCCCCTTCAATCTCTTAAAGAGTGTAGTTGAGGACTTTCTACTTTTCGACAACGAATCTAATAAAAATAAATTAAAATTTGGGAAATTTATAGTAAAAAATTGCGCGAGATGACAGCTTGTAACCGACGCCATTATTTTTTTCTTTTTTTGATGAGAGGGGGTAAAGTGGGTGGAGTAAGGCAAAAGGGGTGAGGGGTGGAGATTATAATTTAGATTTTATCGGTCACACGTCTCTGCGTTTCGTAATGAACGTATAAATCTCGTTCTTTTGCCTTAATAAAGCCACCTTTTTTTTTTATGAGATCTGGTAATATACTGTATACTGGCTAGTAACGTGACGTAAGCACCGCCTCATAAAGAAGGAAGCCATATTGGGACAATCGGATTGCAGCGGAAGTACTTTCTCAATTTAATTCTCGTTAGTTTTAATTATTAATAGTTAATTGTATCAACACCAAGGTTATTACCGGGTGAAAGTCTATCTAAAACAAAACACCGATGTCAAGTTCTTCAATGTATAGGCTAAATTATGCAGTATAAAATAAATACTGTAAATGTGGTGTCTGCAAATGTCTTCGTAGAAGTAAAAGGACGTTAAATAAAATGTATATAAAAGACTGTTAGCGCTTTATACAATACCAGTATTACATTTTTCTTTAAAATGTAGAATGACCACAGAAACTCTTAACTTTTAGTTCAAAATTGTTTTGTTTTGCAATCATTTAAAAAAAAAACACACTTTACGATAAGTAATAACACCTACAGTGTACGACGCTTTGCATCACAGAATGATACAGTACATTCCCAAAAAATGCAAAATTAATGATAAATCAAAATTGAGGTTCCAATTAAAATAAAATAAAAAAGAAAGAACAGAATGCGCATTTAAAAACAAAAAGTAAAAAAAAACCTCAAAAAAAATTATTTTACTGTACCATTAAAAATCCAACATTTCAAACAAAGATCGAAGATGAAAATGATATTTAAAAAATTTGAAAACAATGCCACCAACCTTTGATACTGTATGCTCTGAAATGATTGCGTCATTTGCACGATCTTTGGTCCTCGAACGCACACACAAACACGAAAAAATGGCACAGTGCTAAATAAAAATAAAAAAAAATTAGTAAATAAAAACCAATTAATATTCTTTATAGCCTGTTATTGTTGCAATTTAAATTTGGTCCTTGGATCAAAACTTCGCATATTTTCATTTTTAAATACAATATTACTGTACATGTAATTATAATTCGCATTCAATTGAGTCAAGTACTGTATTTATAAAAATTGAGAAATAACCGATTCATGTACATATTCAAAGCGAAATACTGCACGTGTATTATACGGTGTAATTCGTGTATCGTATAAAAACTTCGCATACTTCAATAATAACCTTAAGTTTAAATATTAAAAATAATGGAGTAAATTCAAAAGGAAGTTCAAATCTTACCATTATGAATAACACTTTCTCGTGATTAATAAACACCATCATGAGATGATGTTCCAACCCAGAAATCACTACTTTAACTATGGAAAATCATGACTCGATGAAAACCACAAGATTATAATAATTAATTATGATAGAAACTAGGTATAAATAAGATCTAACCACTCTGACGCAATCCATTAACAACGCCCACGTGTGACACACTACACGACGACGCCACACAACGCACCAAAAAACTTAAATTATTTTAAATGGTTTTCACCTCTTTTTTTTTTATTTTAAAAATTTTACTGCTAAGCAACGAAAATCAATTCCATCACCCCTCAAGCTGTTATTTCATAAAATCGAATGAAAACTAGAACTAGGTTCATACTTTAACAATCAAAATTTTACACGGTAACTCTCGGGATCTTTGAACATTAATTAAATATTCTGTAATCACCTGCTTTTATTTTTAAGTTATAAAAACATTATGCAAAAAAAAAAAATTGATTTTAATTTTTAGTTGAAATAAAAATAACTAATGAACTTCATGTTAATTATCTTAAATTTATCATTAATTTCTGGGCTTAAATCATTTTGGAGAACTGAGTGCTTCATAATAATCTATTGTCATTTACGTATTACAAGTACATGTATACATGTATTATACTTGTAAAATCGAATTGTCTGTACAGTGTATAATAATACATGTACAGTAAAAAACGGTTATAGACTATAGTGCGATTCAAGGGACTGCAAAAAATTCGCACTATAACCGGGAAGTGCTAGAAATTGTACCGTAAATAAAATGTTTTTTTTTTTTTATTTATTGAATTGAAGTGAAGAATTTACTCAAAAAATATTTTTATAATCCCAATTTTTTTTTTATTTTTTTTTATATACGAGAAAATTCCAGAAAATTCAAAATTTATAAAATTCCAACATTTGCAATAAAAAAATTTTTTTCTTAGAAAAAATTCATTCAAGTGGAGCGCACTATAAACAGACTTATTATACAGACTTTTAATGTCTGGGGGCCAAACTATGGTCGCACTAACGCGAGATCGCACTATAATCGGGTTTCACTGCAACTATACTGTACAGTAGGCCACATTTATACGGTAAAGTTGAGAAAACTCTTTTAGTGTTTAATAACGGAAGAAACTGTCTTAAAATGTTTAACGCCGTAACAGAAGTTAAAATCAGTACAGTGGTGGTAAAAATTGAAAGAAGAAAAACTTTCTTATAACGCTTAAAGTTGAGAAAACTTATACCGTAGCCTTTATCGGATGTGGTAAAGCAGCGGTAAAGTAATGAACACTCTCTTCAAGCGTTTAATCATTTTAATGGATACGTACGGTTCATACGGAAAAGTTGGAAAAAATCTTACTGCGTTTAACGGAATATTTTAAGGCGGGTAATACTCATAATATTGATTGAAGTAAAGTTGATAAAGAGACATCCTATCTAATATGTAATTGCCTTTTGCGTAATTGTAAAAATGGGTAAACTCCATTATAAAAAAAAAATCATAAAAATTGCAGTGAAAATAAAATAAATTACAGATTTTTCTTTATAACCATCAAAAACTTTCCATTTTTTTTTTAAATTAAACTTTTTATTATTCTCATTCTTCGCATTAAAATCTCAAATTATTATAAAAATGCCGTTCGAAACACCCCGCTGAATTTCTTCCTAATTTATCCCCCAGCGCCATCTACGGCGGGAGAAGAAAAAAAAAACGCCGCTCGTCGGCACTTTTTTGAAAATACGGCCGTAAATTAAAACATCGGTCCCGCGAGTCAAACGTTGAGCCGCCCCTCCGCTATCTTTTATTATTATGCACGCGCTCTTCGCAAAAAGGTGGCGGTGGGTGGTGGTTAACGTTTTTGGTCGGTGAAGCGCGTCCAATGTGATTTGCCTACAATATTCCGCCGCCCAGATATGTTTCGTCTCCCCCCGCAGGCAAAATGCAATTTGTCGTAATGGAGGTGACCGTCTCCCCACTCCGCACCCCCCCCGCCTACACCCCACTCCACCCTCCAACGGACTTATTTCCTTATTTTAATATCGTGCATAAATATGGTGTTGGACGAAGCGTGTGATGCGCTGTGACCACTTGACCGTGAAACCCACCCAGCGCCATCTACCCCCCACTATCACGCCTTTTGCGCAGCCGCAAAATTTACATACAACGTTCTTTTCCATAAAAATACGATATAAGAAATTGCCGCCTTGTATAATAGCGACAAATTAAAATAGCGCTTCTAAAATTTAGCGCTATCCAAATTGAACGGTGAATCTCATTAAAGCAATTTTAAAATGCTGTAGTGGGTTTTTTTTTTACTTAAAGCTCCAAAATTATTGCTCGACTTTCTTAGCTTCCCTTTTAAACGATTGAGTACATTATAAAACTCCATTTGCTCGAGTATTTACTTTGTATAATTCTATTTACGCGAATATTTACTTTTTAAAGTTCCATTTGCGCGAGTTTTTATATCCCAAAACTCTATTTGCGCGAGTATTTACTTTGTAAAACTTCAATTACGCGAGTATTTACTTTGTAAAATTTCATTTACGCGAGTATTTAATTTTTAACCTCTCTATTTACGCGAGTACTGTATTTGCTTTTTATACTCTTTTTGCGCGAGCGTTCATTGTCTAAGACTTTATTTGCGCGAGTAATTAGATTGTAAAACTTCACTTACGCGAGTATTTACTTTGTAAAATTTCATTTACGCGAGTATTTACTTTGTAAAACTCTATTTACGCGAGTATTTAATTTTTAATCTCTCTATTTGCTTTTTATACTCTTTTTGCGCGAGTGTTCATTGTCTAAGACTTTATTTGCGCTTGTATTTACTTTGTAAAACTTCATTTACGCGCATATTTACTTTGTAAAACTTCATTTACGCGAATATTTACTTTGTAAAACTCTATTTACGCGAATATTTACTTTGTAAAACTCTATTTACGCGAGTATTTACTTTCTAAAACTCTATTTGCGCGAAAATTTACTTCCTAAAGCTCTGTATGCGCGAGAATTAACTTTCTGAAATTAAAAATTGCCGCAATCAAAAAGTCAAAAAATTGAATTAACCCAATAAATTTAATCTTAATATAATTATGCAAATTCCTTTCCTTTTTAATTCTTTTTATTTTAATGCAAACATTTTTCTATATTAAAGTTAGTTGAAAAGTTGTTTATTTTATTTTCCGCTCCGCGTTTTCCGCCGACGCAAACGGATAATCAATAAGGTCCATTTTTATGGAGATGAATCCTCTCCCCAGCAGTCATCCAGTGGCTAGCAGCGTGGCGTCGTGGGGGGGGGGGGGAGATGGAGGAGAGAGGATGGGGGTAGGTATAGTCGTCGTGTGCATGTTAATGGCCCAGAACGTTGGACGAGATGAAATTTTGGACATCATATACAAATCTTAATACGCTTTTTTAACATCAAAACATAAGACAATAAGATTTAAACGCGATGGTTGGGTGGTTCTAGCATGAGGAGGGGGAGGAGGAGGGAGATCGACATTATTATGCGCATGAATGTCGTCTGTTCAAACCTTTGTTTTGTTTGAAAGAAACGAGGACTTTTTATGACCCACCCCTTTTATCCCCCACCCACCTACCCCGAAAATTCATTCCTCCTCTTTCGTTGTTTTTTTGAATTGTTGGTTAGGATTTGTGAAGGTTCAAAGTGGGTAGGATAGGAGGGCCGGAGGAGCGAGCCATGTGGGCCTAAGGTATCTACGTTAATGAGGACACTTTACAAAAGTTCAAACGCTAAGTTACAGTAACTTAGTGACGGTTTATTTAGGTGACTGTTTCCATCACTTTAGTGGCAAGACTTTAGTTCCGGTAATGTATTTCAAAGTTTAGCCACTTTTTTTCTTCTTCTTCTTTTGAAATGCGATAGCTGTTTTAGTTTTGTCAAGGATTAGTTACTTTAAAAAACCCGTTGTAATAGTTTAGTAAATATCACTTGACTTTAGAGATTTTAGGCACTCTTTTTGAAACTAAATTGATGATTTTCGAAACTTAAATGACGGTTTTTGAAACTTAAATGACGGTTTTTGAAACTTAATTGACGGTTTTTGAAACTTAAATAACGGTTTTTGAAACTTAATTGACGGTTTTTGAAACTTAAATGACGGTTTTTGAAACTTAATTGACGGTTTTTGAAACTTAAATGACAGTTTTTGAAACTTAAATGACGGTTTTTGAAAGTTAATTGACTGTTTTAGAAAGTTAAATAACGGTTTTGAAACTTAATTGACGGTTTTTGAAACTTAAATTACGATTTTTGAAACTTAATTGACGGTTTTTGAAACTTAAATGACGGTTTTTGAAACTTATTTGACGATTTTTGAAACTTAATTGACGGTTTTTGAAACTTAAATGACGGTTTTTGAAACTTATTTGACGATTTTTGAAACTTAATTGACGGTTTTTGAAACTTAAATGACGATTTTTGAAACTTAATTGACGGTTTTTGAAACTTAATTGACGGTTTTTGAAACTTAAATAACGGGTTTTAAAGTTAAATGACGGTTTTTGACTAGTTTTCTAAAGTTTAATGACTGTTTTTCAGTCTTTAACGAGGAATGGCAATAAAAATTAGTGGCTAAAATAATTGTCCTGATATTTATGTAGTTTGGAATGATTAAGGTAGATCCTTCCTTACAGCAACTCGTACTGGGCCCCACAGTATTTAATTGCGCATCCGGCGCTGAGTGGATGTTATTACTAATTTAGTTGGCTGGGAGTGAGAATGAAGAGCTTGGTTTGGGGTGCAGGAGGATGATGGCGGTGAATTTAATCTCCAACCTTTGCATCCCATTTTCGCAACTTACCTCCGCCTAATGCATTCTTCATCACGCACCCCTTAACCTTCACTCCCCCCCTCCCCCTCTCACACATCCACCCATTTTTTTTTACCGGTATATAATTTAATTTTTTTTTTCGCTCTTCAACTGGATAACGGTGCTGAAAACTGATCTGTTTGAACAACCAACAAAAACTTATTTATACCAGAGAGAATTATTGATACCGCAAAAAAAAAAAAAACGAGCGCATTCGGTGCCAGATTAAGCTTTTATTAGTGCCTTTTATTGGGGAGGGGCTATTAATATTACGTCATCAGCATTACACTAGGTCACTTCCCTCTTTGGCAAACCTACAAGGCTATCGCCAGTACCGTATAGTGAATAGATATTTCTTCAAAATGTTAAATTTTATCGTTAATTTTTATTTATTTCTACCTATTTACAGGGGTGAAAGTAGAAAAAATGTTTTACCGGAAATCATTTTGTTGACACAAGATTTATATTCTCTTTTTCAATTATTTTAAATAAGCACCGCTATCCATTGTGGGGCTTAGATTAAGGAGCTTTCAGTGTTTCGATGTTGTGTTGATGTTTGTTAGGGCTCAACGAAAAAATAAATTTCTTCAAAAAAAAATTTTTTGTTAAAAAATTTTTTCAACAAAAAAAAAAAAAATTCTTCAAAAAAAAAAAATTTTAACAAAAAAAAATTTTTCAAAAAAAAAAATTTCAAAAAAAAAATTTTCAAAAAAAAAATTTCAACAAAAAAAAATTTTTCAAAAAAAAAATTTTCAAAAAAAAAAATTTCAACAAAAAAAAATTTTTTAAAAAAAAAATTTCTTCAAAAAAAAAAAATTTCAACAAAAAAAAATTTTTCAAAAAAAAAAATTTCAAAAAAAAAATTTTTAAAAAAAAAAATTTCAAATTTTCAAAAATAAATTTCAACAAAAAAAAAAATTTCAAAGTAGGCTACTGTACGGTATTAAAAAATTTTTTTTTTCTTGAAAAAACTTTTTCTGCTTTTACTGCTTCATTAACCTTACGCCATTAAAAAAAATAATCTAATAACACGGTGTAACGATTCCAATTTTGCGCCATTTTACAGGTTACGTTTAACATGGTAACCCAATCAGTTGCTTAAAAGCCTCAAATGTTGGAAAGTATTGAAACTAACTGTTTTGCGTATCTACTCCACCAACTGGATCGAGCTGAGTATAATTTTAAGTCGCTCGACCGATATTATCGACATATTAAGATGTTAGATGACATCTAAAAACAAAAAGAGCCTACACTGTATTTCGAGCTACTGGCGAAAGAGAAGGTGAATCCAGGCTAAGCTACTCGGCCTAGTTAAACCTCAATTTATCAGCAAATTAAACTTAGTTAATTCTAAACATTCCTACCGTACTGAAACAAGAAAAAAAAAAGTAACAGAAAAGCAATATTAAAAAATGATCGCCTAAAATTGCTAAAATAGTAGAATGGCACTCAAGGTAATAAAAGGTAAACATAAAAGCTATTATTCGGTCAAGTCAGTGCAAAATAAAAAAACAAACAAACGAGCTAGTAGGGCCTACTCTTGAAACCACTTGATCGACAAACGAGTGGAAAATTATTAAACAAATTAATTGGCCGAGTCGTTAAAATAATACAAGCGATTGGATTAATAATCAATACTTGTCCACGAGTCACGACAATACGCCGCTAACAGGTGTGTGCCGCCTCGACATTAGCGAATAATTATTCAAATTATTATTCGGCCGAATTATAAAAAACTAAATTTAAAACCAAAATTATTTCAATTCAGTTGTAAAACCAAAATAACAAAACAAAACAAAAAAAAAAAAAAAAACAACAGATCAAAATTCGCTTATTCTACTCGGTCGAGTAGAAAAACAACCTATACAAAGAGTCTATAAGATTGTCTAAAATAATTATCAAATTTAATAAGCAAGTAAATTAATTACTCGATCTAGTAGAAAATCAACCACACCAAATGGTTGGTCTAAAATAAATAGCAAACTCAATTGGTGAGTAAAAAGGTCACTCGACCGAATAAGCGCAAATACCCATCGAGTCAACAGACGATCACTCAATCGATTGACGCTTCGTAATGAAGGAACGTTACTCGGCCGAGTAAGAGCAGAAAACTTAATTGCAAGCTTCTTTTTTTTCTTCTTCTTCTTCTCATTAATAATTATTAAACAATGAATTGGCGCATGATCGCTATTTTCCGCGTAAAATCTTCAGATGTAAAAAAGGAAGCAATTGACGTCATCGATATTAAAAAGTGTTAATAAAAAAAAAATGAAGAAGAAGAAAGAAGAAGCAGCGGCAGTATAGCGTTGAGGTTGTGACGGTGACACAGTTGCCATGAGTGCAAATGTCAGGTAGCGAGTGACGCACGCAAATGAGCTGGTCGTGGGTGACGCTAAAAATACGCCACCTAGCGGCAAGCCTCGCGACGGATAAATTCGGAAACAGGTAGATCTAATTTTAAAGATGGCGGTTAGGCTTACCTCGTACAGCGTCACGCCGAACGCAATTTGCTAAGTGACGCTCGCGCAGGCGTAACAAGGCTTTTTCCGCTCAAAGCGCTTAATTAGCCGCCGCGTTGCCCCTCGCAGTGCACGACACGCACGTGACGTCACGAAGGGGGGAAAGCGAACCGGAAGCTCTCCCCAGCTTTAGAATTTCAAACTTGTACTTCATTTTCAACTAGATTTTACTTTATTTGGAATTTGGAAAGAAGATTTTACAATACTGTACATGTACTGTACTACATTTTGGAACAAGATTTTACTTCACTTCAAAAAATGTATTACTCCATTATGAACAATACTTTCATACATTTTGACAGGCCTGATTTTGAAACAAGATTTTACTCCATTTTGGAACAAGATTTTACTCCATTTTGGAACAAGATTTTGCTTTACTTTGAACAAAACTTTAAATTTTAATAAATGTTGAAACATGACTTTAATCCAATTTAAACAAGATTTTATTCCATTTTTGACCAAAGTTTTATTCCATTTTTAAGCAAAATTTTGTTCCATTCTTGAACAAAATTTTGTTCCATTTTTGACCAACATTTAAATCCATTTTTGAACAAAATTTTACTCTATTTTTATTTTATTTCAAACTTCATTTTTAAAGCAGATTTTTCTCCATTTTCAACAAGTTCTTACTACAAAGTGAGCCACGTTTTTTCAATTTTTAAGATAAATTGTACTCAATTTGACGATATTTCTTTTTCTATTTGAAATAGGTTCCATTGTTTTATTCTGAAAACATTATTTACATAATTTTAATCATATATGTGAACTTTTATTTCTTTTCCTCTCAAAAGAGTTCCCACTCAATTTATAACTCAGTTTATAGTCTCAATTTTATCATTTATTTCGCGAACCGAAAGCTCTCTTTCGCCATCACATCTCTTCTTCATCTCAACCCACTCGCACGCCATCCCACCTCCCTTTCACAATTGCCCACCCCCACCTCAGCCACTTATTAGATCGCATTCGAAACTGAATTATTTTTAAATCTTCCAGTGATTGCGCATGCGCGCTGGCTGCAAACCTTGAACCCGGCGTGGCCATGGCGACCACCGGAAGTGGAAGAAGGGTTGCCGCGGCTTCCGTAAGACAAAAGCCCCTAGACGCGTGGAACAGGGTGAGCACCGGGTAACCGGAAGTCACGCTTTCAAAGCTAATTGCTCGCTCGACAAATTATTCCTTATAAAAAAATTTAAAAAAAAAAGTTTTATTAAAAAAACCTAATTTAAAAAAATCACATACCGGTATTTGAAACCAAAAAATTTTAATACATGTAGGCTACCGGTAGGACAATTGAATTAATTTCGACATTATTTGAAAACCGGCTAAAAAATGTATAGCACCGACAGTGTAGGCTAAACTTAAATTCCAATAAATCAAAATTAACTATTATTTTTCTTTTAAATTCAAATTTAAATCTAACTTTTATTTTGAAATTTAAATTTCAAAGTTAGGTCCAAGTTTTCCCATTTTCTTTGCACCGGAAAATTATTTTGTAAAAATTATAATGTAAACATTTCTTCCGCTCAAAACAAGGTACAAAAACACAGTAGAACTTGGTTATAACAACATCGGATATAACGTCATTCTCCGCCAATCCCGCATAAAACATAGTTCTTTATTCTTATAAAAACCTCTGTTATTGCGTCAAGAAAATTCGTTAACCTCGGCTATAACACCAAAAATGTGCCTTATATGTTTCTGTCAAATGACAGGCTTCCACCTAATCTTATATAAATGTGTAAAGGTACAGTACATAAAAATAATGTAGAAATAATGGTTAGTATAAATGACTGCCTTATAACCAATGTCGTTATAACCGAGTAGGCTACTTCTGTAATAATAAACACCAATCATTTAAAAAAAAATGCGGTTTAAAGCGGAATTAAAAGCGATTTTAACCTTCAGTCGAGCCACTGTTAACCAACGGAAGTGGATTTTCAAAACTAAATAGAATGATAAATTGTTTTTCGAAACATTTACTAAACGTTTCCCAACAACAACAACAAAACCAATTTTTTTAAATAAACAAAACAACATCAGTAAAAAAAATTGAAGTGTTTCCACGTGGTTTTTTTTTCATTCTCTTCTTTTATTTTCTATTTTTTTTTTTTTTATTTATTTATTTCGTTTATTATTATTTCATTTATGTGATGAAAGGTGTTTTGACGAGTGAACGGAAGTGTCAAAGTGACATCTTGATTTTGACACGACTCGCGAGCCATTCATGGTGTCCCACGTGTTCTCACCACATGTGTGCGCATACAAAAGATGGCGGCCTCGCTTGACGTCACCATCCAACCCCCCCCCCCCCCTTCAACGAATCATCCTTTAATTTGGGGTTATCTGCCACTCCACTCCCGCGCACAATACTATCGCCAGCTATATATACACTGTAATAT
Organism: Polydesmus complanatus; assembly: GCA_034692225.1. Classification (NCBI taxonomy): domain Eukaryota; kingdom Metazoa; phylum Arthropoda; class Diplopoda; order Polydesmida; family Polydesmidae; genus Polydesmus; species Polydesmus complanatus. The sequence continues at coordinate 3,163 of JAQGAZ010001754.1, read as the reverse complement.
GGAAGCTTGGCTTAAAGTGCGCAGATAATTGTTGCGCGCGTAATCTAAGTGAACACGTGTTCGTGCCTTTAAACGCCCGGTCGGACGTTAAAAAATATAATACAGTATACGAGTATAAAAATAAAAGCCTATAAAATCTTACGGTCAAAAATTTCGATGAGCTAACCAATTAATTATTGCATGTAAATATTTTAGAAAATTGATAGAATATTGTAAAATGTGCGTCTCAGAATCCAATAAATATGGTTAATTTATCAACGATACACCTGATTGAACCCGATTTATCAACAGTTACTAATCCTCCTCCTAGCTTTTATTGTTTTGAATCTATTCTTCATCTGTTGTTGTCATTTTGTTTTGTTTTCGTGGCGTAATTTGCTAAAGCGTTTGCGTAACATCTTTTTTTTTTTTAAACCATTAAACCACTTAGCTAAATATATGATGTCATTTTGACGTCATTATTTGGAAGCCAAAACACGTAAAATAAAATGAATGGCTACAGTTATCAATATTTTTTTTAAAAAAAAAGAGTGGGAAATTAAACTTTTTTAATTTAACTTCAAAAAGCTTACCAATGACGTCAAAATTACAACACATATATTTAACGAAGTGGCTTAAGAGCCTTAAAAATAATGCTGTAGCAACTCTTTTTTGTCTGTCACTTCTCTTACCTCTTTACTTTCAGTTATTCACCAACGCAAATTAATAAATAAAATAAAAATTAAAATATTACGGAATTTATAAACCAGCTGAAAGAGATAAAGCAGAAAAAATAAAAATAACCGGAAGTTCCGATTTAGAACATGAAGAAAATATTTTAATAAAGTTAATTTGTACAAACTCTAAAATCAACTTTGCTTAAACTCTTACATCAAAGCTTACAAATTCTAAAATGAACTTCAAAAACTCTAAAATTACCTTAAGTTAACCTTAAAGTTAATTTTAAAATAAATTACAAACCGACCGGAAGCGTTAAAGCAAAGAAAGAAGAATCGGAAATCGAGACTAAGAACGTAAAAGAAAATATTTATAGGTCTTCTTTGAGGAAGACGTGAAAATCTACAATAAACGAGGGTACTCTCATCTTTAAACAAAAATTTAAAATCCGCTTAGAACGAGGGAAGTCAATCAAATTTAAAACTCGCTTTAAACGATTCATGAATGTGCAAATAAAATTTGAAACTCGCGTAAAATAAAAACCGCTCAGTACGAGAGAAAAGTGATTCGTTGTGAAAATCGCGAAGAACGGCGATAATAATTTAAAACCCGCTTTAAACGACGGAAGGTACAACCAAAACCCCGTTTAAAACAAGGGAAAATTCGTATAAAATTTAAACTCGGTTAAAACGAAAAAATTAAAATTACGCTAAATAAGAGAGAGGTGCAAATAAAATCGAGGAAAGTACTGCATAAAAAACCGTTTAAAACGAACTCGTGTTAAAAGACATATGAACCGCGGATAAAACGAAAAGAAGCCCGCCTAGTACGAGGGAAGTGTGAAATACGTTGAAGGAGGAGGAGAAGGGAGAAAAAAAGAAGAAATTCATTCAAATAATTATTGAAAAAAAAAAAAGACAAAAAACAAACAAACAAACGAACGCGCGTGAGTTAAAATAGGCGCGCAGACGTCATCGCAGCCTTTGACGTGGGTTGAGCGCCGTTAACGAGGGACGTTCACAGAGCGTTTCACGGTCACTCTCTCTTCGACCTTGCACCCCTTTCTCCATCCACTCCCCTCTTCACACAACACTCCCTCGGTCAACGCGGTTGCGAAGACGCGAACAAAGACGAGAGCATTCTTTTCTCGGCTGCAAATATTTAATATGATTGGCAGCGCGCATGCGCCGTGGGGGAGGGGAATAGGTGGCATCTTGCGCATTGACGTCATTTCCGAAAATAAACCACCTTTGGCTTCTCCTCCCTCCCACAACGCGCTCTCCCCCGCTGTAAATAAGCGTTTCGCGTTACGCGGCCTCCAGACGCGCGCTTGAAAACCCCCCCCCCCCCCCCCCCTGCTTCCTCCCCCTTCTAACCACTCCTACTCTCCCATGGGATGGCCCTCTGGCGGGGGAGAAGATGTTTACAACGACTTTTAACAACTTTTTAACGCCATTTCACGCTTTATCACCTTCATTTCTCGCAACCTTTAACTTTTACTTTTACCAGTGTCGCCAGATTTCTGGGTTTTTGACAGATTTTTTTTTAAAAATAAAAATACTGTATGTACTGTATATTTTATAGTAGGCCTACTTTCTCTTCATAAGATTTTAGTTTTTAATACATCAGTGTTGTCAAATTTCCAGTAAAAATCCTTTTTACACTACTGTAACTTAACAGGAGCTCAAATCAATAATTTTTCTAATTAATTTTTTTTATGCAATTTCAATCGTTAACAAGTTTTAAATCACCCAATGTTGCCAGATTAATGTCGTTGTCGTAATTAATCGAACTTTTAAAATTAATTAACTTTTTTTTTTTTTTACAATAGCAATTTGCATTGTTTTTTTAAAAGATTTTTTTTTATAAAACTGTTATGTTACGTATCAATAAGTTTTATCGTCTTACAGTGTTGTCAGATATTTACGTTCAGCTAAATATTTTCAAATTCGCTTTTAAAAAAAAATTGGTTTTTTTCCCTTCAAAAATTTAGAATTATTCGATTTTACGTTTTATTTATCGACTTTTTCTCAGCTCTAATGTTGCCAGAATTTTTCGTTTATTATATTATTATTATTATTATTATTAATTAAAATTCTTAAATCATTTCTCCAAATGTTTAATGATAAAATTTGGTCTTACCTTAATGTCCTCGATTCCGCGTTTTTCCTGCCAGTTTCCCATCGAACAACTTCCATAGAAACGAGGGGCAACCATAAAACACACATATTTCCGTCCAAACCTCAACACCGGAAGTATCGCCAATACCAAAACCTACGAAAATAAATTTTTAAACAATTATAATTATCGTACGATAAATAAAATTAATTTTTTAAATTATTCATTACATTAAACAACAAAAAATAATTAAAATAAATTACGCAAAACTTTTACAAAAATAAATAAATAAAAAATACAATAGAAAACAAAATTGTGTTTGTCTTATCAAAAATTGAACGTAAAACATGTAAAAAAAATAAATAAACAATAAACTCGCGTGAAGAAA
>JAQGAZ010001753.1:0-24896 GCA_034692225.1 Polydesmus complanatus | reverse complement strand
CCCCCCCCCCCCCCCCCCAAAAAAATCTTTCTTCCCCTACCTCCCCCACCTCTTCCCCCGATACCAGTGCTACCAGTAGTGTCACATAATCTCAATTCGGTCGCTTGTTGACGATGTTGTGTTTTGAGTGCGGATGCATATTTATTGAGAAAGTATGCTGGATGTTATTTGAGGGTTTTCTCGTTGCACAACGAATATGTTTTCTTTTATTTTTCGTTTTTCTTTCTATCACTCACTTTCTCCTGTACCGTAGTTGTTGTTTTGTTTTTTTTCTTTCTCTCTCTCTTCTTCGTTTTCTTCGTCATAGCATTTACCGACCGGAATAGTTTCCATCTTTTAATTTCCGATTTATATTTTTAAAACTTCACAGCGAATGTAGAAGGCCATTTTCCTGTTTGGAACGTTGTGTCTATGAGAAGCAGAAGGTTTATTCATATTTTTTGGTTGCCAAGAAACCTTTTAAAATGTAATGAACAGCGTCGTCTATGGGCGTAGCAAACCATAAATAAATGTAGTTAATATATCAAAAATGAAAAGTGGGGGGAACGTACATTATAATGTATTAGTCGATTTTACAAGGACCGGAACTTCGTGGTGCTTTTTCTATAAAATATTATTTTTTTAAAAAATAAAAGCAGAAGAAGAAAAAAATTATAAAAATGTTCGTTGCTTGGAACGAAAGACTCTTTATAAGAATTTACTTTCTCTGTGGTAATGGAAGTTAATTTTGAGTTGTTATGTAGGGACACGGAGTCGCATGTTAGTCATTTTGATTATAAATAAATTCGACGGAGAGAAGCTTTATAGTGTTTTTTTTTTACGCGGTTATGCTTTTTTTTACGCTTGTCTGATTTTATTCAGTGATGTTAAATTTTAATGCTCGTATTATTTATAAAAAAAAAAAAAAAAAAATACAAGAAATACCGAAATGTTAGTCTACAAATTTTGTTTATTAACTACTTACATGTTCATAACATAAATTTGTATTAAGAATACAATTTATGAACGCATTACAATTTTATTTTAGAATGCAGATGCAATTTTTTTTTTTTTTTGGTACGATTTGTTACGTACGGTATAATTATCTTTTGTTTTTCTGGTCTTTAGATTTTTTTTTAGTCTGGTAAAAATTTAACTATATAAAGTGGATTTTCTATTAATTTGCAAAGTGCTTATATAATTGCTTTTAAATATTAATTTTCCGAAATTGTATTATAATTAGCATCATTATTAAAACTATAAATTTAAAATCTTGTGCGTGTATTATTGCGTTATTGAATAAATATTATCACTTATTGTGGGTCTTAAATAAACGTGGGTGTTAAATAAACTAGAATTCATTAAAAATAAAAGCATCTAACTAGGTGATTTTATATGATTATTATTTTTCAATTTGTTTTTGAAACTGCGAAAAAAGGATTACATATTCCGGATGTTGTTTTTTTCATTAACGGATTTTAGTATTTCGATATTATTATTATTTTTTTTTATTATTGAAAAAGTGGTTATTTATTTTATAAATTTAAAAGCTCACCAAACGCATTGTAAGTTTATTTTTTGTTTGTTTGAGATTTAAAAACAAACAAACCGGTGTATATCGCTCCGTGCGGCGAATATAAAGTACTGCAAGCCAGCAAGTTTAATCTTCTAAACGGCTAATAAAATTAAATAATGTTATCTTTTTTTTTTTTTTTGTTTTATTTTTTCGTTGCTTTTTTTTTTAAAGGATTTAACAATAAAAATTCTGTGTTTGAAATCTTTGTAACACGTGTTTAAAATAATTTAATAAAATTCCACGTCTAACATGTCATTTTTTTTTCTCTCTCTCTCTCTTTCCAGATTCAATTATATATTAGGAGGTTTAGAACCCAACGGATTTCATGTAATCAACGTGATACTCCACACTCTAGTCGTTTTGTTATTCACCTGTGTTTGTCGCAGATGTCTATTATGGCCAAATCACATAACGTTGACAGCTTCGTTACTTATGGCTTCACATCCAATTCACACCGAAGCGGTAAGCTTAATCCCTTGTTATTTCAAACGCGCATTTTGCCAAAGATGCCACCAGAATTGTTTACGCAACCAGCGCGAGCGAGGGAAAAATAATCTGTCTATTCGAAATGAAGCTTAAGACTTAAGTAGCGATTAAATTAAAAATTTTAATTATACAACGAATGTTGCGTGCTCGGTAGAAGGCGTGACCGTCTAACATTAATGATTCAACTGATAATTAATCGAAAACACGAGTTAGAACGACACTAAAATGGCGTTTTTAATTAGATGTTTGCAAAAGATTTCAATGCTTGGGGTAAAAGAGCGTAATTGCATTTAACTGAAAATTATAATTAATTTTATCGTAAATATTAATCACGCATTGTTTGGAATTTGTTATCAAATCAGTGCAACTTAGATGGAGACGAGGAGCGTTGTGAAGCCTACTTAAACGTGTATCAATTAGCGATAGTGAGTAGGAGGGAGGGGGGGGGGAGCAAATTAAGGAAATATCGATGTTTTTGTCGAATTAAGCATCTTCGAACGTCATGATTTTTATCTTTTATTAATAAATTGTTTACTTTTGCAGGTTGCCGGCATTGTGGGAAGGGCTGACGTTTTAGCTTGCGCTCTTTCCATGTTATCTTTCCTGTTTTATACAAGGTAATTGTTAAATTATTTATAAAATTCAAATGTATTTTTATTTTTGTTTAAATGTTTGTTAGTTGCGCGCTGCTTTTTATTTGTCGTTGAAAATTACAATAACAAATTAAATTATTTTACATAATTTACTAAATAGATAATTTTTTTGATGTAAAATTGTGAATATAAAATGTGGAAATGTTTGATCCCACCCATGAAACGCCTCCTTGTACGTCGAATCAGCTTTTGCGTAAACCGCAGCACATAAAAAGCAAACATTTGCGTTTAAACGGTTTAGCGTTTTACGTGCCACTTTCATAGAAAAAATGGCGGATAACCCAAAAAAAAAAATTTAATGTTTGAATAACATTAAAAATCGTTCGTTACCTCACCCAAAAATGCTTTTATTTCGCTTAAAGTTAAATTTTTTCTTAGCAGATACGGTAATTTTTGCCGGTTGTTAACTTTTTACGTTACAGATTTCTTAAAATTAAAAAAATATATATTTTACATTAAGAACTTTAAATACCGTACATTAAGAAATTATTATGAGCAGCTTCTATTATTTTACCCATTTATTATAATAAACGTGTACAGGGAACACTTTTATAGCGACACATATTGTACAACACATGTACTTATAAATTTCTACAAGAGCCAATATTAACGGTTTTTTTTGACGCAATAACATAACAGAGTACATAGGCGAAAAATGACTTCATATCTTAGGTGACATTGTACTGTATCCGAGGTCGTTTAACCAAGTTCTACTGTATTTAGTAAATACTCCGTAGTAATTATTAATATTTAAATCAATTATAAGTGTATTGATAAATACTGCACACTGTATTTATAAACAGTTGAACGGCTGCAAAGTAAGTTTTTAAACAGTTTTTTTTAAAACTTTGGTTATAAGATCTACCGTCTCTAAAATCTCTGTAAAATAGTCGAGATGTATTTTGATCTCTGGAGACTTTTAGTTATTACTCACTATTTTACAAATTTTGTGATTTAATCTGCATCATAAACTTCTATCACAGCGCAATTTTACGGTCTGAATATTGCATAATTCTTCCTTACTTAGTTAAGCCACTAACTATAATAATAATAATATAGACGATGTTAATAAATATGAAAAGTTGGCATTATTTTTTATTTGCATTTATTTTCTAGTTGATGGCTAGAAGAGAATGCTTTGTTTTGAGTGGGAATTTTTGCTCCCGTTGGGATTCTTCGGCTATGATTTCTTATTAATTTTTATGACTATGCGTCTGCCACCATTTACTAGACTTTAACATTATATATCTCCAGGAATTCTCTAAGTGGCTGTTTGCCTAACTTTGGTTTTGGACTTTCTTCTTTTCAAATTGGGGGGATAAATATTTTCGGCGATAATTAAAATTCATTGGGGCCTTATTCGGGTTGCGTTTTGAATAACGAATATTTATGTAATGATCTCGCACATATTAGATGATCCACTAATGATGCTAGCAATTTTTAATTATTGCTCGAGGTCATCAAGGCATTTTGTTTAAATATACGAGGAAAACTTTGTTAAGCAAATTATCATTTAATGGTTTTAACGCCAGATTTTTCAGAAATTTTTGAGCTTGTATCTTTTAATACATTGCATTATCAAGTAGGCTATACGATACTTCAACTCTAGACAAGATCCATTATACTGCGCGCGCGCGTTTACGGGTGGTACTATTCATTTTGTTTCAAAAGAAGTTTTAAGTTATAGCATCGCTTAATGCAGCAATGCAAATCATAAGCTGGCATATTCAAGGTGAACTGAAAAAGCTGATGAAAAAATACAATTTTAAAGTCCATTTTGATTTCGACATTGCCCATTTTTCTCGTAACGATTTAGCGTCTGTATTGTATCTACTGTATAAAACGAGTGAATGAGCTCTCGAATTTGACTCAAATTTTTTAAAGAGTGAGATTTAATTGGGATTAAGAGAAGCAATTCATCAGAAATGATAGGTAATGTAGATTAATAAGATTAAAATAGTGTAAATAATAATGTAGAGTAAAAATTTGAAGGTTAGTGAAAATAATGATCAGCGATCACAGTCATCTCTACATGTAACTCAAATCAATTTACAGTATTTTTTATACTCGCCAAAAAATTGAAAAATGATTACTGGGTATCAAATTTTACAATACTGTAGCTATCAAGTTTTAGTTTTAATCACGATATTAATTACTACTGAATGTACCAACTGAAAACAATTTCTCCGATCAGCGCCTTACAAGGTCATCTTTGTGCAGTCATATCAACAACAAAGCAAATTATTTGCTTTGGTACATCTACAGTGCAAACAAAACGAGCAAAATTATCAAGTTTTATAGTCGAGTCAAATTACAGTACAGTACTACACATTTCTCAAAAAATCAATGTTGCATCGCAATTTTCTACAGTATGTTAATTAATTTGCATATTAACGAACGTAGATGAAAGTTTTAAAAACATTATTTTTTATCTATTGCCCAATCTTCTATATGTGTATGGTGAATTACTGTATTATTAGACCGTACTGTAGATAATGACAAAATAAAAAACCGTACCATGAAAATATTTTTAAAAATTACGAATAAATGTAAAATGCATTCATTAATATTTAATAATAACCATAACAACCATTTTTTTTAAGAATAATTATGTGATATGATCGCTGATAAAAAAAAACTAATAAATGCATAAAGTACGTTTTTCGTATTTATTTAATGAAATAAGAATTTTTGACATTGGGTTGTTAACCCACTGGGATATTCACCATTAGTTTACATTGGTATGCTCGTAATGAGCTTCTTTATTAAAGTTTGCTTCCTCGTTGTTGTGGTTTTTTTTGTGTTCTTGAACTGTATAATTATATGGTACATAAGTATATTATTAGAAGGTACTGTACTTTCTAATTTAAATTAGATTTTTTGGGGAACATTTTCAGATACACAGTAACTAAGAAAGTATAAAAGTAGTTTACAGTATCTTTAATAAGATCATGTACAGTAGATCGTTTTACGATAAATAATAAGCATTGCTATTCCAGTATTCTACATTACATAATGAAAATAAAATGTTTAGTTTATACCAGTACACTAGTTTTTGTACTACCGTAATTATAGTAAATACTTTATCTATGGTATATATTTTTTTTTCTGAAAAATTGATATATTGAAAAATTATTTATTAAAAAAACTATAATATGTTTGCATTGCACCGCATTTTTAAATTCATTTGATGTTTATTTTCTAAAATCTGATAAAATTTTAATACAATGTACATGAATACAGTTTAAGAAAATTACAACCTCTACATAAATTCGAACGTGAATATTGTACGTGGGCTACATTTTGGTTGATATAATAATAATTGTTGACTTATCTGCAGTATAGTCCGGAACAGAAACATTGATTTCAATCGGCTGTTTTATTCGCTATTGAGTTCGTTTCTTTATTGAATAAATTTTTTTTTTATTGTTTAAATAGACTAGAATATAATTTAAAAATGTTCAAATGTGAAAGAAGAAATGATTTATTTTATTAAAGTTGATTAAATAGGCTACTGTACATATTGATTGATTAAAGAAACACGATATGAAATTTTTTTTTTCTCTGGATTTGATTCAATATTATTTTGAAAGATAAGGCTTCAGACATATTAAAGAGCTGTATTATGTTTTGTAATTGAAGAAACTTTCGCTCGATTCCGCACCTAATTTTTTTTTTTTTTTGTGCCATAAAAGCCTTCACTTTAATTTTGATTGCTTTTAGGATGAAGGCTTTGAAATTCGGCTCTGCCGATTGCTTTATATTTTATTGATAATATTTACATGTTTTTGAAATAGAGGTCGTTGAGCGAATTGAATAAATTAATAAGTTTTTCTAAGCGGAGAAATTTCGAGATATGGTTTTTAGTTTCTCTTTATTTTATTTTTTTCTTCTTCTTCTTCTCCATCTATTTCGTTCTCGAGGTAAGGCCTATTATTAAAGGCACCGTATAATATCGAGGGAGCTGGAAAAATAACCGATGCGGATAATCATCCTAGTAGAATATTCAGTAACCTCCAAAGCTTATCTAATAGCGTTTTCTATACTCATTTTCTATGAAACTGAGTTTTTTTTTGATGTATTTTTTTTTTATGAAATTAAATTTTCAAAACGATGGAATAGAAATGTTAGGCGGTAAATGCATTCGTAAATAGTTTTTTTTTTCTATCTATCTTTCTTTCTTTCTTTAAGCAGTTGGAGTTTTTTTTTCTTTTCCGTTTTAAGGTGATGATTATGCAATGAGATTTCTACCCATATTTTTTTTCTCTTAATAAAATATGTTTCGAAAGAAAATTAGATTCATTTTCTTAGTAAAATTAAAAAGGACTGATTGAGGTATCTTTTTAAAAATGTGTAGATATGGAAATTTAGTCGTTGCTCAGAAAACAACTGTAGCCCTAACTGAATTTCTAAATAAAAGGAAAATAAATTAATTTTGCGGTAGCACTTTTTATTTTTTTATTCATACAAAGTTAATTTTTGTAAATGACGATTTATGATTAAATTAAAGTAAAAAATAAACACTTTAGGGTTTACATTTTTAATAAAGTAAGAGATAACTTTCAAAATTAATGCTGAGAATCAATAGTAGAATATCTACGGCCAACAAAAAATGTTTTAAAAGTTAATTATATAAAAGTTTCTAAAATGACGGTGTTCTTAATAATCTTAAAATATTTTTTTATTATCCTATAAAGTAAAATTTTTATAATAAGCTATAAGGCGCTGTTCATGGAAAATTTCATCTACTCGTACACGGTGGTTGAATAAAATCATTTTAATTTTATAAACAAATTTTATTAAAACTTGAACTATATTTTAGTAATACATAATTCAATCATTGCAAATATATTTGAAGACTGTTTTCATGGTAGAAGAATTTTGTTATAAAATTGAAGAGAAACTTGAATATCGGCGGATAAAGTCTATTATTAGCTTTATTTATTTATTTTTTTTCTGATTCGTAATTGGGCGTGGTTGAATTGAGGATGAGGATGGAATTGAATGTTATTATTTTTTTTTAATGCATGACTTTAGCATTATGTTCTCGTAGTTGTTTTTCATCTTATTTTTTTAAAAATGTAACCTATTTTGGGCAAATTTGCCATTATTTAACAGCCAGGTTTTTTTATTATTTATATTAAACTAAGTTGTGAACAAAGTAAATATTATTATTAGGATGTTTTATTTTAATAGTTGAAAAGCGTTTGTTTAAAGCTTATCAATGCATTATTAGTTGTAGAGTTATTTAGAAGAAATTATGAATTAATAATATTGTTTTCTTTTTTGTGTTTTTATCGATTAACTGAAAATGTTTTAGCTGCAAAGTTAATGGCGATTGATTAAACATTAAAAAAAAAAATCTATTAATAAAACTGTAACCAAAACACTTTTTACGGTTTATTTTAGAAGCCAACTTTTTTAAATATAAATTTGTAGAAGAATTTATAATTAATTACGTGTTATTTTATTTTATTTAACCTGTATTATTATGTAAACATTTTCTTATCTTACAATTTGTTTTTTTTTTTTTTCAGAAGCTTGGAACATGAAAAATTGAAAATGGCCACACTGGCGCCACCAAATTCCATATATTTTTATATGTCTTTCGTTTTGGCTTCATTGGCTATGTTGGCTAAGGAGCACGGAGTAACCATACTGGCTATTATCGCTTCTTACGACCTTTTTGTCTCCGAAAAAAAGATCCGCAGGTAAGAAATATTACCAATTCTTCCGTTTATCGTTTGTGTGATATTTGGTAGAAAATTTTCTCCCCGCGCACGAGACGCGAATTCACGTACCTAGAGTAGTATAGTAGCCGTCGTATTTGTTCTATGAGCTATATACTACAATATATAGACTGTTAAAAAACATAAACCATGAAAATAGTAATAGCCTTTGGTATATCGTCTATGTATACCGTATGCAATGTGTATATTCGATGAGGTGGAAAATGGTTTTGCCACTGCGCTTTGGGCTATCTCATTGAAATGCTACTCAAGACTCACTATTTTTTTTCTTCCTTTTTTTTTTTTTTTGTCCTAAGTCAGGTTTAAGGCCTCAAGAATTCTACATGGTCATTTTATGGCGTCGACAACTGGCTATTTTACCAAACCCTTTCTTGATATCTAAGCGGAACTGAATACAATATATAATGGCTAGAAATAAACCGGAGTTTCATTTTTTTTATTACGGTATTCGATAATTTAATGTTTTTGAAATATTTTTTAAAATAATAATCAATTTATGAAATTAATAATAACGAATGATTTAATTAGTTCTATTCTTTTTAAAAAAATAGAATCAAAATTATTATTTTAGTTAATTAAAGTAATTATTTTATTGAAATGCAATGTGATTAACAATTAATCCAAAGTTTAATAAAAAATTTCAATAACGCTTAATTACAAGTAGTTATTTGGTGCATCATTCAGTTAAAATGTGATCAACAAATTATTATTATTACTTATTTACTCCTTTATACAATTGTCCAATTAAAAATTTTTTATTGTTATTTAGCTTCCATTTTTAAATAACAAAAATAACATGCTTAATATATTAAATACATTATTCTGGATATCGTTAATTACATTTCTTGGTGCTATTATTATTTATTGATATTTTTAGTTAATAAGATCAAAATCGATTGCCAATAAAACCGATTTTAAAATACTACTTTTATTTAACGTTACGAAAAAAAAAATCGAGAACTTTTCACGTGATTTGTTGACCTAAATTGCCACTGTCCGGTATTTTATGGACACGAGATGACTTGAATATACATAGCGAGATGTAACACTCAGAGCAATTTTGCCTATAAGCGCCAGTTACGAATATATGTTGGGGGTGGAGTAGGCGAAATGAATTCCATAATATACGCTGGGGACCTAATCTTCACATCAATCATTCCAAGAGTTAAAGAAAAAGATGCACATATTTTCTTCCCATTCCCACGTACAACCCCTATACATGAACATTCAGACAGAAGAAAGGATTGGTGATGGCGATGGAGCTTTCTTATTGGGTCTTCTTCTTGCCTTAGATCTACTGGTGTAAAAAGGAAATTGCTTGCTACGTACGCGAAATTTCAGATGAACGTTGTTGTTGTTGCAAGTTTAGTTTTTGGGAGAGAGAGAGAGTTGCGCACGTGTCGTACAGTAGGGAGATGTCTCGCGAATTTAGCGAGGCTTTGCATATTTGACAGGAGGAGATTGGGATTTCTTACCTGCCCTGTAATTTTGGGACTTATTTACGTTAGACTGCGGCATGTATTTCTATACAATTCATAGCGCAAAAGGGGCTTTCTTTTCCATTATAATAGAGTGAAGGCAAAGGTGTTTTTTTAAGGGGAGGGAGGTGGAGAGGAGCAAGAAAAATGAAAAAAGTTGTTGTCTGAGGCGAAGTCTCAGATGTGCACTAAGAAAATTGTACTGCAGGGAGGAATTTGAAAAAGTCGCATCAATAATGCCAAATGCATAAGATGCATATTTATTTTTTTATTTTTTTTGGTACATCTTTTTGCTATATTTTTCATATGTTTGTACTGATATAGTTGGCTTTCATCTGTTTACCCTTTGTGGATAATATTCACGTTTCTATTTTACGAAAGGTACTGTAGGTTGCCTGTGCGACACTAAAAGTGGACGTGTTTGGCAGATTTTGACGAATTGTTGTGACCTAGTTAGTAAAAGAACTCATCGAAATGAAATTTAACAATCGATTTTATTAACGTCAATTAATTATCAATATAATACATCAGGTAAATTAATCTCAGATACGGTAATTAAAAAACTGTGTATTTTTTTTTTCAAAAAAGAAGACAAGCTATATTTATCAATTTTAATTAAATTTTTAGCTATTAAGCTGACTGTTTGCAGATTTTATATATTGTGATTCTTTGGAAAATATAGCAGCTATTTGTCATGGAAACGCTAAATTGCATTAACTTAATTAGATTTTCAATTTATGTAATTAAATTAAAAGTTGCACAGTAGTTTACTCCGCGGCAATAAATTTTTACGTGAAATTTAGCACCAATACGATAGTGCTGAATACAAGTAATAGTCGACAAGGTTTATTGGTTCAATCTTACGTAATTTAAAATTAACTTTTAAGCAAAGATTTTTGTTTCGGCTTATTCACTTTTTGTTAACGAGTGTCATTGTTTTTGACATTTTAAATTTGATTGACATGCGTAGTTCCAAAACGTTGCCTAGATACTTGTAATTTCTTAATTATGTTATTCCATGTAGCCTATTTCTTTTATCATTCAATTTTATTGAAAGTAAAAGAGGATATTGATCGTTTGAAGAGAGATGCTGATTAAGAAAATTAGATTGCTGGAAATCTCGATTATAAAGGAATATGCGCATTTCATTCAAAAACACAGGAAGCTGTGGGTAGCTGTTCTAGCTGCAATATTTTTTTTTATATCGTAACTGCGTTGCACTTATCCAGGAGTTACAGGAATTTGGGATTGTGCTTCTTGACATTATTATTGAAAGCGGTTCTCAATTCTTGGGAAAACGCTTGTTTTTCATTGTACATTTATATTACACGAGTTTGATTTTACTTTTAAATGGAAATGAACACCATAGTTACCATAATATCACTAGCACTAGTAGTGCTTGAGTGGGTAGACATAAGGCATTATAATTAGAATTTGCATGCATAAAACCATGGAATGCATTTTTCGATATGATTGTTAAATGAAGCAAGTGCACCAATTAAAAATAAATATACAAGTTTAGCGGTTGCTTGTATTAGACATGATGCGAATTTTAAATGTTTTGATGTTTTTAATTTAATAATTGTTTTTTTTTTTTGCTATTGAAATATAAAAATTATTTAAAAAAATATTTTGATGAAAACAATATTAAGAATAAATGAATAAATAAAAAGTTGGGGGTTGCAACAGAAGGCCTACAGGCTGAAATAATAAAAAAAAAATTTTGTTGAATTTTATTAAAATCTTTAAAAAAATGAATTGTTTTTAATTTTTTAATGTTGCGACCCAGAGTAATTTGTATGTGATTGGGGGTAAATTTATCTCCGATCAAAACACACAGTACATATACGCATTGTTGTTGCGCCTGCCGTTAGGGGTTCCGGTATTTTTAATTTACTGAAAACGTCATTTTCTTTTATTTCATTTACATTTACAGTGTATTTAGAATAATATTGTAGTGTGATTAAAAGGTTTTCAAAATGGTCAATTATTCCAAGGTTGTTTAATCTAATCTTAACTTATTTTTATGATTTTTATTGAATTTTTCCGAATCTTTCCTCTTAATATCCAAATTTTGATCGATTTGGAATTAAAATTAGTGTTGACCAAACGTTTACTATATCCGTACCGGTACATTTATAATTAAAGTTACTATTCTATCATCCTTGAATCGCTGCAAATATCTTAAAATCCCATTTTTTTTTTTACGACAATGTTACATAAGGTTTCTACTGTTACGTGTTAGTTGAAAATGTTAAAATAGATGGTGGAAAAAAATTGATATTAATTTATTTTGACTTTTATGTTTTAGTAAAACTTGATTAATAAAATAAAACTTAAAACTTAAGATTTATTTATCTTTTTTTTTTTGCAACCAGAATCTTAATTTAGAAATTGTTTTTTTTAAAGAATTTTGTATTTGACGTTTATATACGAGTTCGAAAACTGATGGGGCTTGTAAACTATTTTTTTTCTTGTTAGACTTCGTTTTTTTTTTTTTTGGAGGGGCAAAACAGCATGTTGACAGGCGCAATTTTGACGGCTGTATGATTGATGGAGATTCTGTAAATTTAAAATCAGGGAAAGTGTTTTTTATGTGTGTTATATTTTGTATGAGCGCTAGTGACCTTTTCGCTGAACTTTAAATGTTTGAGTCCATCGCTTTTCTTTGACATTTGAAGCTGGCTTGCAATCCAACGAGCAAAGCGCTGTGTATGCAGATTGATGTTGTTTATAAATTTGTCTTGGCGCGCTGTCATCACACATGTCTTTTTGTCAAAGGTCGGGGGATGGTGAAACATTCTTAGTGGAAGTTGGTTGGCAGCTGGGCATGTCACGAAAATCTGAAATTTTATTCATTGGCGCTAGTAGGGAGCTTATTTAATTAGAATTGCTGCAGTCATTAACTCCGTTGGCATTAATCACTTTGCAATTTAAAGCAGCAGCTAAATTGAAAAATTTATACTTTTCTATCGCCATTCGCCTATTACAGAATTAGATAGCAATGCTAGAAAAGACTTAAGATTTTTTATTTTATTTTTTTTTAAATTTGTCACAGATTGCAGATGCGTTTTAGAAAATGTTATTGAAGCTCTAGTATCTTTAAAGCTAAATTAGAATGTATAAGTGCAAAGAACAAATTATTATTGTACTAGATTGTAATGTCGATTATTTTATACCGGTATGGTTTTTCAATAAATCGAATGTGCGCCTCCTTGATTAAAATTTAGTCGAAGTTGTGTAAGAACAATGAATTGGGTATCTAGGATAGCAAAATTATAAACCTACAATAACGTAAATTAACATTGGGGTAAATGCGTTATCTACTCGTTTATCTTACAGCATTTGCAAACAATTTTTTTTCGCATTTATCTAATATTTGAGCAAAATATTTACTAAAAAAAACAGTTAAAATTAATATTGATTTGACCAGCATATTAAATATTTGCATTAAGCTTTAAAAATCGAATAGTTGAGTTTTTTTCTGTTGATATTGCGGTATTCGCTCGGTTTCCAGCTGCTGAGCATCATAGATTGAGCTATTGTTATTCTACAACTCACCGATTCAATAATGAGTTTAAAATATTGTTATTTAATTGAGTTTTAAATATGAATAAAAAACGCTGTTGTGTTTTTGATATTAAAATGTAAAAATATGATTAAGTTGTTAAATAACGTTAATTTAAAATTAATGCACATACATAATTACAGTATCAGATATTTTGAAATTAAGCACTAGGGAATTCAAAAAAAAAAAAAAAAAAAGAAACAAGTTTACTTTAAACAATAACTTTATTTAGCGACTTTCTTGTTTTTCTTAAGAATTAGTATCTTATCGAATTAATTCGCCTGCAAAAAAAAAAAAAAAAACATTCACCGTAGTTCCCGGCTAAATGAGTCGCTGAATTTTCGGTGTAAACTTTGAGCAATTAGTAATCAGAAGTTGTTCGTGCGCATATAAAGCTAATTAAATATTTTCAATCAAGATATTGAGAGACAATTTTAGAAATGGCTGCATTTCACATATGCAATTCTACTGTATGTAAGAAAAGAAGTGTAAGAGTAGTGTAACATCACCGCAACATTAAGTAATTTGTACATCTGCCTTCTTTTCTCCGAATTTCTTTGCTCCAGGCTCTGTTTTCTTCGTAGTGAAGCGTTGTTTCTTTTTTTTTTTTTTTAATTTGTTATTATTTATTTGCCGTCGCAGATCACCTCATCGGTTTTTACGTTGTAAATATTTTGATTCGTTAGAAATTTTGTTATCTGATATTGTCTAATCAGCTCGTTCGTCATTTTGTTCAGTCGTCGGGATCGAATATTTAGCACACGTGCACTCGACGCGCCCATTTAAACTTAAATCTTGCATATAAACTATACCAAATTGTATTCTTCTTGTATCACGCTAAGAAATTAAGTTGTATATAAAAAAAAATAATGTTTTGATATGTTTTATACGTTTGAAACTTTTTCATCATCATTTTTTTTTTCTCCTGTCTCTCTCATTTTATTTTTTTTGCATTTAAATACACGATTTTTTGCATGCGTGATTCTCCAATTGATGTCGGCTGCTTTTGAGTCGCTCAGATGCACAACTTATACCACTATACTTTTTAATTATTCATAAGGCGAAATACCTTCGTAGTTAAATTACTCAGTACACGTATTTGCACATGGCGTACAAGGCAGATTATTGGAAAAAGCTGACGCAGCTAAAAATAAAAGGGAAAGGGGGGAGAAAGAGAAAAAAAAAGTGGTGATGATGGAGGAGTGAGGGGAGGGGGGGTAGGAAGATGAGTGGGGAAAGAGGAGGGAAAAACGTGAATAGGAAGATTGTATTTGGGTGTGGTATAAACTATAGATGAGTATTAAATACACATTTAAAGCGAGGCTTTTGGAATTGATTTTCTCCTTTAGAGACTAGCAAACTAAATGAGAAGCCGAATTCGTGTCTCAGGTGTGCTATTAGGTTTTGCTAATTAATGTATACACTCGTACAAATGGCGTTAATTAATACTCTGTTGTCTGTATTTTTAATTTACAGGGCTATTAAAAATTGGATTGTCATTCGTGAGTGCTACCCTTTTATCACGAGGCTTGCCATCACCGTATTTGTGGTAAGTGAAAACTTTTTTTTTTGCTTTCTACATATTGACTTTTTTTTTTTCGATTTTTTCTAAAAGTTGGTCGTTTGCTTGCTTGATTGGTGCATGTTCATTAGAACTTTTTGCCTGCAATTTACTGACAAGAGAATAAAAAGAAGTTCTTTACTTCGGTTGACTGTCATTTATCGATCTTGTCTTATGACTATCACAAAATTTTTTTTTTTCTTTTACTTTTGCGAACAACTTGCGTTAATTTCGAGATCATCGAACTCGTTTGTTTACGATCGTCGTTTAATGATCTTGCGCGTGTCATTATATGAAAATGAGATGGATCAAGCTGTCAGTGGAATCAGGCACACCACACTTGAAGCTATGAATAGATGATAAGAGAGAAAAAGTTTTAATTTATAAGATGGCTAATGTGGAAAGTTGTCTTTATAAACATTTAAAGATTCACGTGTCAAATCGTCAGCTGGTTGTAATAAAGCTTTTTTTCTTCTGTTTTAATACTTATTTAATCTGCATTTGAAAGGTAAAACTCATTATTTTTGTTATTTTATAATAGTTTTTTTTGATTTTTGCCTAGTAAATAATTTCCAAGTAATGCTTGATTAAATACAGTGAGTTTGTGTATCGAAAAACTAATTATAAGTTAACTCTATGAGGTACTTGAATAAAATAATAAAATTCATAGATAAAAATAAAACTAAACAGTCAGAGAACTTAAACCTATTAATAGTACAGTATTAATTATATTGGAAAATTGGTTTCGGGGTGACCTAATCAAAACGAGAAATTTTAGTGTCTTTTAACGAATGGATTGTTTTTGATACGGTAATTAAAATATAAAATTGTTAAAAAAATTTATTTCGAGTCTTTTTTAAGATTTTTGATAAGGAATGAGAAAAGGGCTGAAAATGTTCTACTGACCCAAATTTCGTGATCTTTCTCTTGGCTCTTTGCATTAATAAAAAGTAAAAATTCCGCGTTTGCGAGGAATTGCATTTCTTTTTGCTTCAAAGTAGGTTTATATACCGGGTTCCCTAGGTGACTTTGAAATCGTTACATAAATTTTGTTGGCTTATATTTTTAATAAAAACTGAAATTAATCAATTGTGCACCATTTTACAGAAATACTCAAAAACTTTTTAATGTAAACATTTAAATTTTTTGTTACGTAAGGGGGAAAAAAAGGGAAATTATACAAAAAAACGAAAACAATTGGGGGCTTTTTTTTTTGCCAGTCTGGCTGATTATTCGAGTATTTTCCAAAATTACATCTTGTGATTTTTTGGGACAATTTTATTCAATGGGTAATATGCGTTTTACAGATGAAGAATAACACAAGGTGTAATATTGGAAGATGTAGCCAGCCAGAATATCAAACAATCCTTAAATTTATTTCGGTTTTTGTTATTTAATTTATTTATTTATTTTTTTTTTTTTACAAAAATTTAAATTTTTACATTAAAAACCATATGAATTTCTCTGTAAACCGACGCAAATCTGTAATTGTTATACTTGTTGATTAGCTTTTTTTTTTCTTTAACAAACTGAAATTGACCAAAATTATGTCGGACACCCGGTATATCCGATAAAATTGAGCTTACAAACATTTTTTTATTTGTTACTTTAAAAAGCAACTTACTCAACGATTTTCAATACCTTGGAAACTTAAATTATCGGTAAATAAGTATTTTGTCTACATTTATATTTTTCCGCACGAAATACTAAGTTGTAACTGCACTTACAGAAAGAAAGAAAGAAAGAAAGAAAAAAAAAGTTGAAAAGAAAATATCTACCATTATAATTTAACTGAAAATTCAATCATGACAAAGATAAAATGGCAAACAACAAAAGTCAGAGCAGATACAGGAAATTATAAATTCAAACTGTCCTTTTAAAACGGCATTTGTCAGTAACTGTCTCCATAATAGGAATTTATGGCATACGCTCTTCAGTGACAGCTAACTCATAAAAGACTTTAATCGATGATCTATCATTTATAGCAGCATTATTTTTGCAACATTTTAGTCTCGGCGTGTTTTGCAATTGCAGCCTCAAAAGGCAAAGGGATGTACTGTATGCGAGTAGGCACGATCAGGGCTGGTACAATAAAATGAAGGAAACTGGAGCTTAAACAGAGCTTGAAATTATAGACGCTCTCGCCTCGTCCCCCTCAGTCTCCCTTTCCCCCATCCTGTACCCCTCTCACCCCGCCCCCCGCCGTACTCTTCACCCGGCGCACACGCTACGCCTGACGCTTCTAAGCCAAAGTGACGCAGGTAGCAGTTGAATGAAAATGGATAGTGACATTTTAAAATTCTCTCGAGAGAAATAAAAAGCTTTGTTAGATTGCAGTGCACGCTTTTTTAGTAGCCTTGTCAGGCAAAACTTAAAGAACCATTCAGCAGTCAGTTTTAAAGGTTGAATGCAAAAGAGTTTCGCGTTTCATCGGTTCTGCTTATACTGTATAATTTTTTTATCTTTTTTTTTTTGTTGCTCGCTTTCTGTCTCCCTCCTTCACTCTTTTTCTTTTTTGATATTTGACTAGAATAAGGATCGTAGAATCGTCCTTTTATTATCAAATGACAACTCTCATCTTCGACACGCACGCGCTGCTGCTTTTTTTGCGAAGTCGCATTATAATTTAGCTACTGTTGATTGTGTAGAAAAAAGATTAAATGAACCTCCCCCCCCCCCCTACCCTTCTCTCTTCATATTCGCGCGGGTTTTTTTTTTTTGTGTTTGTGTAATAGGCTGTGGACGGCGGTGGTGGATTTTCTACCCACCGTCCAATTTAGATAAACGATTCTGTTTATTAAATTCAGATCGATTTTCGTGCGTCGTAAAGACGCTTTGCCGCTTCCCCAAAACCTGTTATTTACGCCGGAAGACATTTGCTTGAAACGCAGATAGCGCGCAAATACATTTTATTCGCTTGTGTTATGCTAATATCCTTCCCTATTCTGTATAATACAAAATATAACATTTTCACGGTCAACTTTGTCTCGTTAGTGATGATTTTATTCTACCGTACTTTTGCGTTATGGGAACAATCTCATTTTCCAGATGGCGCGCTACTAGGTACAGACCTCATAAAATTGTTTCCGCATCTGAATGCCACACTGACATCGGGCAGAGTGGTCTATCTGCAGTTTTGCTGTCTTTCTGACAATCGAATTTTATTCTTATTTGAAAGGAAAGGTCAGGTAGAGAGAGAGATAGAGTGACGGGGGAATGGAGAGAACATTTTATACACGAATATTCAATTTCTTAAAGTCAAACGTGAGTGAGTGCTACAGTGAAAATGCCTCGAGTGTACGCTTATGCTATGGATTAGCATTGTGTATTTGCAGAAGAAAAGTTTGGAGAGAAAGCACTTTGAAGGAGAGAAGTGCGTTTTTATATTATTTTCTTGCTAGGTCAGGCTACGCGACAAAAATTGCAAATAAAATCGGAACTAAAAGTCCGTGTTTCCATGCCGAACATTACATAATAAAATAGCGAAATTACATTTTTTTACAATTTGAAATTTCATAACTTTCGAAAATAGATAAGGGTTTGTAATAATCAATGAGATTGCATGTAGTTTTTTTTTCATACAGTACTTTATTTACAGTACATGTATTTATTAAATTGGTTAAGTTGATTTAATTAGAGATTTTTTTTAAAAAAAGTTAATGAGTTATGCGAATTTGATTTAATTTTTGTCTTTTGTGTGAACTCAATATCTTATTAAGAAAATAAATTGATATTCTAGTCTAGACGTTGCGATGAAAAAATAATTACTTTATAGAGATTCGGATCATCATCGTTTTCTATCAAAAAGCATTTGCATAATACAGTTTGCGGTACGATATACAGTAAGTCACATGTACATTTATATGACGAAGATCACTGTAGTCTACTTTTATTGAAAGAAAGTCTAATAGGAAGCAACGCATTTTATGTTTTTTTTATTATTATTTTCATTTTCCTGCGTTTAGAATTAAGAATAATGGAAATTTTAAAGATTCCTAGAAATCATTTTCGAGATTGAATTTTTTCCCCTAGCAAATTGAGCTAGATTTGCAACGACTTCACATATTATTTAACATCGGAAGAGTTGTTAAAATAGACCATCCGCGTCCGTCGCGAATATAACTAACATTTGCACTTGTAGATTTGCATCTATAAAATGTGATGTAAATAATCTGCGAAGAGCGACTCGGAAAAAATAAAATAACGGTGTTTTAAATTAAAAGTCAAATTGGGATGAAGGATAAATGGGCATTTGTAACGCATGATGTTTTCTTTTACTTTACTATTTTTTTTATTGGCGATCGTATAACTTATTTCTCGTATTATGTTCTTATACGGACTTTAAAGGTTTTTCGCGGTTGAAACCTATCCGAGAAATAAAAAAATTACTTTTGCGAGAAACCACTTTTGCTCTCGAAGGGCAATAGAGCTAGGTGCACGCTACACGAGCGTACAGGCGACAGCAAAGTAGAGCTTTTGCATGCATGGAAACTCAAAGTCCTTGCATAAAAACCAAGTGTTATTGGTTAGGTTTTACGAGTAATAAAAAGACGTTATTTTATGCATTAAGCTTGTTATTGAGTTGAGTGCTGTGATGTGAAAGTAACTCCACTCTGTACAATACGTAGCTTAAGTTGCTATTGCAACTATTTGCGCACTTTAACTGTGTTATGGCAACACACTTGAAGGTGCCACTCACGCAAATGCGAGCGAGAGATACAGAGAGAGACATACAGAATGATGGAGAAAGAGAATAAGTGAGAATGATGCAGCACTTCTATTTAACATCACCGCCGTTTGAGTTGATCACAAACCATATCTTCGGATATAATACGGAATAGTAGACGAAAGCTAAACCAAAAAATGTTTAATTTTGGTTTTGTGAGAAATTTCTGGAAATACATATTGCGTTCCAAAACGAGGTTAAAACGTTATATGCGGAATTTGTGAATTAAGTTTAATGTATTAAGGAGATATTGTGGTACTTGCGTTTTGAATTTATATTCTTTTTTTTTCTTCTTCTCCTATCGCATTATATTTTCTAAAAAGCCCGTGAGGAATTTCTATTAACAGAAAAGAGAAACTAAATGATATTGAATTTTTCACCATAAATATCTTTTGCCTTTCATTGAGGCATTGAGGTAAGGGTGATTTGCTTTTTTTTTTTTTTTTTTTGGTGGCGCCGCAAGTTTGTTAATTTTTCTAAAAGATATGTGATACAAATTGATTGCTATACAGCAGGTTGAAGCGTAGACGAAGAAAAAAAAATACAAATGCTTCACGTATTTTCCAAACTGCGATTTAATAGATTTGCATATTTAACGCGTTCTCTTTTTTCGGAAACAAAAGCGGCACCGGGGGCAACAAGTATATTTACTTAAGTTGTTAATAAAAGACTATAAAATAACGACAGTTTTTATGCCTAGTTGTAAATGTGTTTACTGCTTGTACATTGTTGTTTCATTAAGGGTTTTGTTTAGTTTCGTTATACATGTACAAGACGTGTTTCGTCTGCACGCACTTAGTCGTCATAAAAATTTGACTGTTTTACTCAATTACGTACAATAAATTATCAAGAAAGGCATTTTAAAACGCTTTTAACAACTTTATCAAAAACTTAATTTGATTAAGTAGGCCTAATGCTGTTGTACGAAATCGTAGTTTCTAAATTATAACTTAATAAAGATTGCATTTTTAGTAAATAAACAAGTACTGTTTAAGTAATTTGCGCATACGGGTTTATTTTTTTTTATTGATGGCCGAATTCCAAGCAGGGTAATTCTGAATATTTTATTTTTCTTATTGTAATTTTAATTACAAGATGTTGCGAAAAGTGTTTGCTATCTTTTTTCTTTTGGGAGGGTGGTTCAATGGTCTATCGTTTCCATATAAATTATATTTAATAAACGACACTTAAGGCTTATGTCTACAGCCTTGACTTTATTCCGACCATCATTATTCGCTATCTCCGTAAAGATAGGAGCCATTTTGGCAGTGATAATAAAATTGGGTGCGGTCATTTATTGCCAAATGAGATTCGTAGTGCCCTTATCCTACGGAGGGACTATAAATATATTCTTATTGTTGCCTTTAGCTATGTACTACGTGGATCGATCTTCTGACTAAGTTTAGTAATGTTTACAGTCAGGTTTAGAAAACTTGCGGTGATGTTTGATGGCGGTCGATAGACATTATCAGTCCGTAAAGATGCTTACTACGACCGTTCCGTTATTAAACGGGAGACGCCGAACGTATGCCTCGATTTCTATGCACAAACCGTACGTAATATTTTTCGTCTTAAATAAACACCGGGTACGTACGTACAAGCTAGTGTGGACAGCGTTTTACTTAATTTGGTTGGCAATCGTCGGCTTCGAGGTTTCCGTACGAAACAAAAACATGTTGACATACTTTGGTATTGTCACGAAATACCAACATCGTGTGGTTTATAGAATCCTTACTTATGTTTAGCTAAAAATCTGCTTTTGTTTGCTAACTAAGACGCGGTTTTAAAGTTGAAGAGCCGCATAATATTTTTAGCGAGAAAGAGAGAGAGAGAAAAAAAAAAATAAGATTGGTGATAATTTAGCCATACCGGTAGGTTCCGGTGTATAAGAAAACATTTTAACGAAATTTAGGTTGAGATTTTGAATTGAGTTGCATTAATATTTTAAGTGGAAAGCTTCTTACAGACAGAGGATTATAAAATTATAATGGCAATGGACGGAATCCTATTTCCTTTATTTGAAACAAATTATAAAATTAATAGTAATGAAAAAAAAAATAGCCTAAGCAGTTCCGGTTATTAGAACACTGCTATTAATTTTATAACCCACTTTATAGTTTCCCAGGTGGTTTGAAACTATTCTGGCGACCCTCTTACTGTAGGCGCAGGACAGCAGCTCCGGCGAACAAGCGGGTACAAGCCCGCCCCCACCCCCTTCACCCCCCAATTTGCTAGACCTGGCGCAGGCGTTGTTGTACACTAAATAATTAGGGTATTTAAGAGTTAAAATAAAACTCGCGTTTTTTTTGGTTTTTTTGATGTTTATAAATGTTACCGCAAATATCAGCGGCGGAAAATATTGGTTCTGCCGATTAAACTCGTAAGTTTAATATAAAGCCAGATTTCCTCGCGTTATATATATATTTTTAAAAAAAAATATTACTACGGAACTGCAAATTTTATTTTGTTCAGCTCGTGCAAAGAAGTTATAATTGCCATTTCATAAAGCTTTAAACAAACTACGAGCATTTTAGTCGGTAAAATCAATAAATTTCCTGTAACATAATATATGCAACTATAGGATAATCGTTTAATTCAAGCGTAGTACTTATATTGAAAACTGCATTTAAACAAGCTTACTAATTTACTCTCAGTATAAAGTATAGTAATGTATTTGGGCGAAGATACATTATTTGTACGAAATGATAGCTTTGGATAAAATACATATTTATTAATTTAAATTAAATTAACACGTAGTTAATACAAAATTCAGATCTTTAAAGTTCTAACGATTTGAACTAATGACATTTTAATTTATTGAGGTATTTTAGATTAGTAAAATACCTATATTAATTTGTGTATTAATATGTTTGTTCATTGATCATTGTTTTTGTCGATATCATATCAAAAATTGTTTACGAAATTGAATAAGATATTTTAGACTCGGTCAACACTAGTCTTGTGCATCAATTTTAATCCTCTGAATGATTGAGTGATAAGAATCTGGTGTACGTTTGGCTAAATAAATAACTTATTTACTACTAACCGGCTCATATTATTAAATCTGAGTAACAGAGTTTCTACCTTAAAAGTCAGTACCAGATTAATTAAATGGGGGTCCCAAAACACGATGGTTTTTATATCAAAATTATTTTGAACAAAGTTATTTAACGACGTTTAACTTTTTTTCTTGCAAGATGCTTGGCATACATCGGGCCTTGAAATCAATAAATTCGGTTTAAATGATGTTAATTATTTTTTTTTTTAAAAAAAAGTACCGGTATTGAAGATTATGATTAATAATATTGCATTACCATTACAAAAAAATACTGATAATCTAAGTTTTGCATAATGTAATCTAAATCTTAATTTATTTTGATAAATAAAACTACTGAATATTTACAATTTCTTTTAATTAATAAGTTACGCTTAAATATTTGCATAATGTTTATAGCTTTTCTAAACAATTTTCCCAGAATCTGTTTTTCTTTACGATGCTTATACAAACGGAAATTGTAATAGTTGCCACCCACCTACTCCCACCCCATTTCCCTTTTCAAGTGCTTATTAAAAAATAGTCAAACAAGTCGTAAAGACTTGTTATGTGGGTATGCTCATACGATGACTGACCTTTTTACTTATACGTTGGAAACCCGAGTATTAAATATGTGTTTACATAAATTATTCGTGAGATATTGTTCATCGGAGAATGAGCAATTTAATTACGTGGATGGTAGCTGCACGCGAATTTACACAATTAGCGTAAATATTAGAAAATAATGGCAGTTTCATAAGCTAACTTCTACACGCAGTCACACGTAGTGAGAACAGGGGAGAGAGAATGTGTGTGAGAGAGAAAGGGAATGGCTGATAGTCGCGTTTATGTTCCAAATAACCTCGTTCAACGTCTGTCATTCAACTTTAAGATATCGTGATCTACACGAATGAACACAAGCTTAAATGGATTACGCAAAATCATTCATTGACGATACAGTTCTACTATTAAGGGTAGCTGTTTGCAACTCACAAATTGATAAAACTCAAAATAAAAATTATAATTTGAGATTTATTAATTTATCGATTACAAGTTGCTTCTGGGTTTTTTTTTATTAATAGAGAATGCGCTTAGCAGTTTTAATTAAAATTGAGCCATGTTTTCATTGCAAATAAAGCTGTATAAATATAACTAAAACAAACTTTTAATTTACTACATTTTTATTTTTTGCAATATATTTTTATTAAGTTTAAAAAAGTAATGTATGGATTAATTGCGAGGAGAGTGTGTTTAATTCCAACCAAGTTTAAATTAAACTAAGGGCGTGGGCCAATTGTCATATGTAGGTTACGCCAATAGAAACTAAATTAGAGGGCGGATGGAATTAGAAGAGTGACCCAACTTGATCTATTAATACGGAAATTTATATCAGCATATGTCAAAAACTGAATTTGGATAATTATTATTTTGTTTCACTATAGAAAATGTTCATTAATCTATAAACTTTAGTAAAAGCGCATGATCTGAAAAAGCCGACATGGTGCCAAAATTTAGGTGCAATTTTTCTCGGTAAAATGTTGGGAGGTCTGGGGGGGGGGGGGGGGGGGTGGGAGGGAAAGCTATAAGTACCTTCGTAGCAATAAATTGGTTTAAGAGACTTTTTTCTCTTCTAAAAAATACATACACTGTAACTGAAGCAATACATGTACCGGTAATTATTATTATTTTAGCGATTAGGATGTTGAGGCCCAAAGCGTTGCAGATAATAATGTAGTTTTTGTAGTTTAATTTATTGTATATTAAATGAGTTTTATCGTTAAAAATATGCGTGCTCACATTTAAAATTAATTAAGTTGCGAAAATGTCTTCCATCATTTAAAACGTGCTTCACTTTGCATTACGGAATTAATTTTATATATCCAATATTTTTACAATTAATACATTTTATCGCGTCGAGTATTTTTTTTTTTTTTTATAAAAAAATTGAGTTGTTGTATTATAAAACGTGTGTACTGTCTTTAACATTGAAACGGGGAAAGTCATCATTATATGAGGCGCTCACAGCAGAAACGGTCTAAGTCCAGAAATCATATTTTTGAGAAAATGGGCTTCAAAGTTAACATG
>JAQGAZ010001752.1:0-24913 GCA_034692225.1 Polydesmus complanatus | reverse complement strand
GTTTGTTTGAAGACAGTGCTCCAATCCATTCAAAAGATATGGAGGTGGAGGCATTACTTATCAGCCTACCCTCGTATAATGCGAGATTACGTTTATACATCTTTTTTTTTTTTTTTTTCATTAAAAAAAAAAAAAATTAAAAAACAACCTCGGTATAATAATTTGCCAATATGACAAAAATAAATATATAGCTCAACGAACGTATAACATTTATACATTAGAATAATAATAATATAATTATATTATAGTACCGCACCTATTGAATTTTGTATAGATAAAAAAAAATACCCGTATATCCAATACAAATAAAAAAATTGTTTGTTTTTTTTATAAACATTATGACCTTTTTTTTTTCTTTTTTTTTAAAAAAATTTTTCTTCTTTTTTTTTTTTTATATATTTTTTTTAAGATTTTTTTAATGGATGTGATCTTTTTCACAGTCTGTCTGAATATATAACAAAAAATTTAAATCTCCGGAAGTTACCGGTGGTGATGATGAGAAGAGAGAGATAAAAATTTGGCGGTTTTATTATTAAATTATTACTAGAATTTTTTTCATCTTTTTTTTTTATCTTCAGCATAATATATATATATATATTTATCGAATGGTGTCGCAGAGTTTAGCGCTTATTTTTACGTTTGAACCACTAATTTGTGACTATTAGTGTTTGTGGCTGCGCATAGGAGATGATGAGATGTTGGTGAAATTGAACGAGAAGGAAGAGGAGGATTTGAATTTAAAAAAATGGACGAAGGAAATGATGAATTTGTTGCAAGCATCTTATCGTTTTCCTCACATTCTAAGTTATCGTGATTAATACCGTTCACGCCACCGTTACTACCATTTAGCTTTTTACCATTTTCTCCTATCTCATTCGTTCGAATAATGCTGCTCGAACCCATCGAATTACAACTACCATTACTACCGCTTAAACCCGTTATTTTGCTAGGAGTTGCACTGATAGCGGTATGAGACAAAGGTCTCCTCCACCTTCTTCCCCCATCTTTACCTGTCGAAGTGTGATGACCACCACTACCATTTTTGGTGCTCACTGTGGGAATGATTACAACGGTCGAACTTGAGCTAGATGTGGGGAGAAGTGACTCGCTAGCTGAATTCGACGAGGACGAGGAAGGGGATATGGAAGAAATATTTGTTGGAGAAGTGTTATTATTATTTTTACAACCGCTTCCACAACTTTTGGAAGGAGGAGGAGCACTGTTACGCTTACTTTGCTTACTTGACTGATTATGGTGATTCTGATTATGCCTACTGCTGCTGCTGTTACTACTGTGATTACTGCTAGTCGAGTGCTCGCTGTAAGGCCTTGGTGGATGTTGACGATGACTGCTGTTGCTGATGTTTTGCTCACAGCCGTTCACTTCTTGAGAACCGAGTGAACGACTTCCTGATGGACTGTGCTGCTTGAAAGCACCCACCGCCTGATTAACTTCAGACGAGCTCGGCGTATTTTCCACACATTTTTCAAGTAACGTTGCCGAGGAAGATGAAGAACCACCGTTACACATTTTCGAATTGTTCTTTTGTTTATCCATTTTACATTTCATGTCACCGTTAATTTCAAACTATACGTAGAGGGAAAGAAAAATTCACGAGTATTAAAAATTGTTTTTCTCTCGCCCTCTTAAACATGCACAAAAGGTAAAATTAAACACACAAAATATAGATTTTAAATTAAAAGCGAACCTGAGGATTAGGAGTTATATTTATAAGTATTGAGTGGCTTTCATGACCATTGATACAAGGACTTTCCGTTTCTTTATTGTGATTTGCATTTCCGTTTACGTATGGCATAACAGCAATATACCCACCCTTTAAATAATAATAAATTATAATCAAATAATAAAATAAATATAGAAAATTATCCAAGATTTTCAGACAAGTTTTAGACCATACAGTAGTTATTATTAAAGTGTTCATTAATATTTTGATATTTTTAATGTAAATGATTGCCTTATACAACTGATTGTACAATCGAAAATATTAAGAATGATTTTAAATAAATTTGAATAAGAGTTTTGTTTATCTACTAGCAAAATGTTGTGGGCAAAGTTAACATTGTTAAATAAAGGTAAAATCTGTGTAAAAATTGAGTTTTTACTTCCATCAGTAAACTAATATTTACCTTCGTATCAATATGAGGACTGGTCGATTCAGGAATATTCGTTAACATAGGTGTAACACTATCCATTTCATGTGATTCCGAGCTCGATATTCTGTATTCTCGTTGAATGTGTCCATTACCATTGTTATTATGATGAGCGTATCCATTTCCCCAGTTTTGAGTGTGTAAACCACGGCGCTCAATAGGTGCAGGTGATGGTAAGCAACTAAATAAACGTTTTAAAATGGATGTCATTTACATTTTAGAAGCTAATAGTTACGCTTTAACTATTAAAAGTTACCGGTTTCTAAAAATGATTATAAGAGCGCATACAATCATGCAACACATTCCGATCGAAACACCGACAATTATGCCAATTTTCGAATCCTGATATTCCGGAAATCCTTCACCGGTGTCTTTTGAATTGTTTCGATTGTCGGATAGTTTAGGTATCTTCAAAGTGATGGTTTCAGTAGGCGGACCAGCACCGGCTCTCGTCTCCGCTCGAATGCATAAATAGTATATGGTATTCGAATCCAAACCGTTTACTAAAGAAGTCGATTCGCTTCCTAAGTAAATATATTCATAAAAATTATTACGTATGCCATATCGTTTCAAATTAATGCGTTCATTAAATTACCCTGCTCTTTAACTTTCGACCATTGTTCGTAGGTTATATGAGGCCCGTTTGCTATATTATAAAGAATATCGTAACTGATAATAACACCGTTCGGATATCTTGGAGGCTGCCATGTAACACGAATTGTATGGGGATCATATATAAACCAACGCAATAACTGCGGTGCAGTTGGAACTAAGATAGAAACAAATAAAAAAATTAAATTATAAAAATTAAAAGTTGCTATATCAACAATTTTAACTAAAGCATATCTTTCTTTTATACTCCAGTATTAATTTAGAACAAAATCTAATAAAACTTTTAATATTTGACCACTTGAATATTTGGTAAGGAACATATGACTCTCAGTGTATTCTTATAAAAAGTTTTATTTAAAAAATAAATCGTTAAAATGTACGCACCATCTTCAAGAGTTTTGCATTCAACTTTGTTGCTATAAGGACCAGGTTTATCTTCTTGATCGTGCGATCGAACTGAGAACTCGTATTGAGTGTAGGGTATCAGATCTGTTAAATTTACTTCCGGTTTGTCACTTTTGAAGTAACGCACGACTGAGGTGTTAAAATCGCTGGTGTTGTGTACAGGATTGCATCGTACCATGTAATGGCTTATGTTTTTATTAGTCAAAGGTGGTTTCCACATTAATCGAATACTTCTGGAACTTGTAGCAATCGCTTCAAGTTCAGAAGGTGGTTCCACGACGTACCAATTGTTTAAAACATCTGTTTAAAAAAAAAAATGCATGTTTATCAGTAATAGCAAAACACATAATAGGCAAATTAATTTTATTCAATAGGTTTAATAGCGTTAACTCACTACCATCTGCTTGTGAATTTTCCTGAGGAGTAGCAACAACTCCAACGGATTCGGTTCCACTTCCATTTTCATTGAAACCGTTGATACGAACTTCGTATAAAGAATTAGATTCTTTAAAAATAAATTTTAAAAAATGCAATTTTTAGCTATTTTTTCTCCCTTAAAAATTTACAATTTTATTTTATTACCCAAATCAGTTATAAGATAATGCGAGATGTTTTTAGGTAAGCTATAAGATTTGGTTGGGTTTTGATTTTGTTTACCGTAACGTAATTCAAAACCTTTAGCTTCAAATTGATTATCCTCTGGCATTTTCCAGCCGACTTTCACGGTAGAAAAATTAACCACTGTCAATAGTAATATTGGCGGTAATGGAACTATTTACCAAAGATTATTGTGATAATTAATTATGAAAGTTTATATTTATACAATGTAAAAAAAATTTACCATGAGGAACTACAAAATCTGGCATAGCATGAGTGACCCATGGCCATTTCTCATTGGGTAAAACCGGATACCCTAATTTTGTCGCGGCGAGTACTCGTACGTCATATTTATTACCCGGACGTAATCCTGCAAGGAGATAATTTTGTTTAAAATTCATCTTTAGATAAATATTCTCGTCATTTTAACCTGTTACAGTGTACTCTCGTTTTTTGCCTGAAACTTCCAACACGTTATACGATCCATGGTCTTTCTTTCGCCATTGAATCTTATGCTGGATAATTACACCACGAGCCACCGAAGGAGGCAACTCATCCCACGTAATATGCAATGAGGTTAAATTGCTAGTTAATACAACAGCGGGAGCTGATAATGGCACTAGATAGAAAACGAAACCTTTATCAATTCAAGTTAACAACGGTAATTCAAAAAAAAAGTGACAGAGAAAGAGAATGAAATGCTTCAAAAAATAAATTTCGCATTTGTTCCCCCCTTCTTGGCAAGTATTAATAATTATTACCGGTACTCAATTATTACTATAATTTTTTTTTTTTGCTAGAAATTGGAACAGGAATGCTGTTAAAATTCCTATTTCATTATGTCTACACTTTATAATAAAATAAATCCCAACTAATTTCTACTAATTCTAATTTCTTACCGTCTTCGCCCGTCATTCCCGTCACAGACTCCGATAATTCACTAGGACTTCGCGCTGTCCAAGCTCGAACATAAAATGTGTAATTGGTATACGGTATTAATTTATCAATCACCGAGCTTGTATTCACAACAACTGTTGTACTTTCGTGCCCGCCTATAAAAAAAAAAAAAAAAGAAAGAAAAAAAAAAAAACAAACAAAAAAAAATTGTTTATATCATAAATTACATTTGAACGAATATTTACCTCTAAACAAAATTTTACCTGCTGTGAGAGAGTAATGAATGGTGTACGCTCTGATAGGTAAATGCGGAGGAGATGAAGCCGGCAGCCATGACAGTTCGATGGACGTGTTGGAGCGAGTTGTGGCCACCAGATGATTAGGGGTACTGGGTTGATCTGGCCGAGGAACAAACTGCAATCTAACTGAAGCCAAACGTTGTCCTAAAGAATTTTCGGCTTTGCACTGGTACAGACCAGCATCCGCCGTTATAGTCTGAGAAAAAACCAATACGTTGTTTCGAAGATTTAAGCGCCCTGAAACATCCACCGGACGGCCATCTTTTAGCCATGTGATAGTGGGTGTGGGAACTCCCTGAGTTTCGCATTCTAAACGAACGGTTCTTCCTAGCGGCCCTGATAAACTTTGAGGCTTCTTAATAAAATCAGGCAATTCTATTTATATAGAAAAATAAAATTATTTTTACATCTTAGGTAACTGGAAAGAATGGCATAACATAAAATAATGCTTACTTTGTACGTGAAGATATACATTTTGAGCAATAGAACTAGATTCAAGTTCATCTGTTTCTTTGCTCCACGAGGTGCAAATGTATGCACCATCGTCTTCCAACGTTACGGAAGCCAAAACCAAGTTTCCTGTACCGTACGTGGATTCTGAGTTACTTTTAATTGGTTTATCACCTGTTAATTGATTATGAAAAAATAAACAACTAAAAATTAGAAAGAAAAAATATTATTTTTTAAGAGTTACCCCGACGACTCCAAACAATTTCCGTCGGTGGATAAGATGAGACAAGACATTCGAGAATGGCCGTCTCTCCCGCTTTAACTGTCACCGTCGACTCCTTTGTGAGGAATGTAGGAGCACGGTAAACATTTGAGGCTTAACAGAAAAATAAATACCCGTACCGGTAAATAAAAAAAAAAAACCTTGCAAAACTATTACGTTAGAATTAATAATTAATTTGGGTACTGACCAGGAATAACCTGAAGAAGTGCTTTGTTGCTGGCTAAAGAGTGTTCCGAGCTGTGACCAACACACCTGTAATTACCCGCATCAGATGATTGGACTCTGCTGATTTGTAAAACTCCACCAGCTAAAATTGTGAACCTTGCGCAAAATAATTTAAATATTATTACCGTATAATAATTATTAAATAAAAATACAAGTAACATTTATAGAGAATATTGGTTTCGGTTACCTATATGAGCAAGAATCTCATTTAAATTATAAAAATGCGCCAATTAATGTCTGGTTATAATGCTATTTTTAATGAAAAGTAATTAAAGTATCAAATAATATGGTTCTGATTTTCGGTCTTTTTTCTTAGAACTGTTACTTTGTTTTTAGATCTCTTAAGTTATTACGTTTTTAGCCTCATCTTTTATTACCGGTATATTTATAGATCTTTTATTATGCTCTCGAATCTTTTTCTTTAGTTTTCTTATTTTTAAGATCTATTGTTTTGATTTAAAGTTTATTTAGACCCTTTTATTTATTAAGTTTCATTGTATTACGCATTCTTATTTTGACTTTTAAAGTTTAAACGATTTCTTGCTTCGCTTTTACATTTTTTTTCTTTGTTTTTAAATATTTTATGCTTGCTTTAACGTCATTTAATTTTTATTTTTCATTAAAAAAAAATTTATTTCGTTTTTTTAAAAAAACTTGCTCCCTTTCGGTTCTGCTTCTTACTTTATCTGTTGATAGTCTAAATTTTGACTAGAAAAACTTTTCATAATAATAATAAAACCGATATTCTCAAATGACACAATTTCCATATCCGTAATAGTCTGGGTACCTGCTATCGACCTGAGGTATTCGAATCCACGAATCACTATTTTCTGAAGTATTTAATTCCTTTTGCCAGGAATATTTTGGAACTGGAAATGCTTGAATTTGGCACGAAAAACGTATAACATCGCCTTCTTCCACCACTGCCGGTTCAGGTTCAATGGAAAATTTTTTCGCCATACCTAAATAAAAATAAATACTCATATTAATAATTAGCCTATATTATTATAGTTATACGAGTATATAATTCACAAAAAATACAATATTAGTTTACAATATAGTATACCGGTATGTAAATATTTAAAAAAAAAAATCAAGATTGAATATCTCTTCTCAGCGTGTTTTTCTTCATTTCAATAATAAAAAAAAAACGGAAATGAACCTTGTGGAAGCCTCTTATCAAAATATTGTCTCAATCGTTCCCAACTTATTATTTTTCAATTCATGCTGATTCACGAATAAATAAACCGCCAGGGGTCTCCGCTAATGCGTCACACAGTGCCTCTCTCCCCTAAAAAATCCCTCACTCAAACAATAATAATTGAGGCGCGGAGTTCCAAAGTGGTCTATGTCCACAAATCATACTTTTATTCATTTACTTAATACACTTACGGTAATTTTGATAGGACTTGTTAAAGGCAGATTAACTTAAAAAAATGACCATCTTAAGTTAACAACTGAAAATGTTAAAAATGTTTGTGGATTTCATCTACAAGTACTTCGGCAGTAAATCAAAAAATGATATGAGCAGTTAAATCTAATGCTATCCACGAATAGTGAAGTTAAGACCTTGGCTCTTTTTAACACTGAAAAAATACAATGCCTTGTTTTAAGAGTAACAATCTGATTTAAACCTAATGTATCGAAAAAATGGCTTTAGACCACTTTGGAGTTGAGCCCCTGAATTATAACCAAAAGTAATAAAAAAAAAAAAAATAATGCTTTTTTAATAAATCTCCTCTGCGATTACAAATGAAATGCACCCGGTACAATTTAACCTACTGCAGTATTTTTTTTAAAATAACAATTCTCATCGCATTTATTAAAAGCCGAAAAGACCTTGAGGAACCCAAGTTCAATGTGAAGAGTTAAAAGAGAAAATGACAAGCAACTTAATTCCAGCTAATATGAACGCACTACAATGTACAGTAGTACAACTAAAATGTTTTGCTAACTACGAACATCATCTTTGCAACCAAGTGAATGTCAGCAAAGAACAGTCAAGCTCTCATTAACATTAAATTTTATCCGTCGACAGCGAATACAGTATCTTATTACGGTAGATTAAGCGACATAGTCTTGTTTTTAAACGGCGACAAATATGATTTCTATTAACTGAGATTAAATTTAATTAAACAAGATTTAGAAAAAAAATCTTTTATCTAAAGCAAGATCAAATTGAACGAGGGAAAAAATAAGTGTGCGCCTGCGCATGGATTTTATTAAAACATATTTAAGTTATAGGGCTACCAAAAAAAACTTATTAAATCAAGATTAATTCGCTTAATCTAGATTATGAAATCTGGGGGTTAAAGAAAATTAATACACGGCTTGATAGCGTGAAGAAGCATAGATCCAAAGTGACTTAACTCCCTGAGCATTAACTATATTAATTCCATAGGTTAAGTACGTGTGTCACGTGTGTGCTTTCTCACACGAGTTCAAACGCTCCGACTTTTCATCTTCATCAATCATTGTCACATTTTCAACCAAAACTTAAGAAGAAAAAAAAAAAAAATCCCCTATAATAATAACAATATAAGCTTTCATTTTACTTTTTCTCTCTCTTTTTTTTTTTTTAATAAATCTATTTGCAGACTCACAGCTGTCCACATCGCTTACAACGACCAACCATTGGCATTTAACACTATCTCTCGCCGTTTTTAAATTATTGCGCAAACTACGTCAATATTATTGGCAAAACGACGACAAAGCCATTCTGCGAAATTTATTCGTTTTCATTTTATTGAGTTACTGTATAATTATTTTGTTTTAATCTAGATTAGACGACTTAATCTAGATTCAAAGTTTGAACTCAATCTGGTATGGAATGCAGTGTTGCTATAAAACACCGTAGTGAAAAAAGTCACCTATCAAAAATGTAACTTACCTTGAAAAATAAATCTACAAGTATCGTTGTATCGATCATAATAATTATTACATTTTTAACAACAAAAACTTCAACTCAAACTTTCGTTATGCCTGAAAGTTCTAAATACAGTGTGCGCTGTATTTTTGGTCCATAACTTTGGCATACTGTACTTTATATGGGCTACATTTATTATTAGAGGCTCAAAAAAGTGAACGTATAAATTTTGTAAATGAGAATGACATTTAAAAATTGAAGGACGTCAATAAAAATAAATAAATACAATGCATGTACTGCGCTTAAATTCATAACCGGAAGATGAGTTACGGAAGCGCTTAATCTTTCATATAATTAATATTAGTTATAAAAACATCTCAATAATCACTCTATTTTCCTAAATCACTCTCTCGTCTTACTATCTCATTCTCTCCCCCACTCTCTTTATCTCTCCCTATCTTCCTCTTGCACTCACTTCCTCTCACTCCTTTTCACTCTTATTATATCACTCTCCCTTTATCTCCTTATCTTTCTCTCCTTATTTATCTATCAGTATCACTCTCTTATCTTTTTCTTCCGGTCTCCCTATCACTCTCACTCCGAAAGAGAGAAAGAGCAAGTAGTAGTGTAGTGTGTAATGAAAGAGTTATCGACTGTAGTTGTGGCATTATTTGTTTGATAGCTCAATTTGGTTGGTTTGACACGTCGTTTGGCCCACCCACCAACCGCTCCTCTCTTTTCCAAGAATGAGATGATGGGGTGAGCGGGCGGAGTGAGAAATTGCGACACGTGATTTATTAGTGTTTACACTCGCAGCCAACAAAGTTGTCCGTTTATCAACTCAAAACTTTTTCATTTTATTTATAAAATATACGCGTCATAAGGCCCTGTAACGCGAGCCTCGTTGCGGGCTAGCAAGTTCAATGACAAGGCGCCGCCCGCGCACAATAATTCCCAGAGACCGCGGGACCCATTATGGAACGCGGCCTGAGCTCAGCCAAACGAACAAACTCTAACAACAATTAAAAAAAAATTATTAAAAGGGAAAGTTTTTAAGCTGTTATAATGAAAAATTATTACTACGTGTTAAAAATAGAATAAAATAACTTTTTAAATTAAGCTTACCGGTACTTCAAATCGAAATTTATTTTGTAAAGTACTGCACGTACTACGAAAAAATCCATGTAAAGTAAATTGTCGCTGTAACGAATATTTTCTTTCGTAGTTTAACGGCAACAAATTTAATATTACCTCCTTGAAGAGAAAAAAATGCCCGAATTTGCCTATATTTCTCATCTAACCAACTACAATTATTAACCTCAATTTCGTTATTCTAGGCGTTTAACCCATTATTAAGCTGAATAATTATTTGCCTCCCTCAGTCAAAACATAATATTATTATGTAATGTCATTTCTTAACATTCCGGTTTCAACTTTGACCTTTACGCGCAGTTTTTCTATTCTTGCCGACAGTCGAGTAAACACGCAACAAAACCGATTCTTTCACATTCCGCCTGCCTGTTTGTTTGTACGATGCGCCATAATGAACAAAAATCAAATTAAAAAAGTTGTTCTTGCGTAAAAGTTGTTCTTGGTGATGAACCTTTACGTATCACGTTTAAAAATACGTACAGTATAGTAATAATAATTATGTATACTGTATGATGTATTTTCCAAAAATAGATGTACAGTATCCATTTACATGCAAATTCAAAAATATCTTTACAACGAAAAATTTGTTGAAAACTACCAATTAAAAAATTTTATATTCTTTTTTTTTTTTTTTTTTCTTCAAATCCATGTTTTTGTTTTTCCCACCACATATTTTCTTCCCCACTCCTTTACATCATTCTCTTCCCCCCATTTCACCACCCTCTCGCCCCCTCAAGCCTTTCGAAGAGGAGGAAAAGAAAAAAAAAATTAGATTAAATTACAAGTTTTTTAATAGACGAGCGAACGAGAATTTTGAGATGAAAAGATGCGGCAATTAAAAAGAAATTCAAAGTCTTAACAGGCAATTAAAGTGGAGAGAGACAGAGAATAAGAGAGAGTGAGAAAAAAAAAAGATATGTAGGATGGAATAGAGACGAAAGGGAGTGGGATAGACGACGACATGAGAGTGAACGATGAAATGAGATAGGAGCTGCAGTGAAAGAGATTTCCGAAGCTACTAATTTACGCTGATATTAAGCGAAAATTGCGAAAATTTAATAATAATTTTAGTTATCGCCGCTTAACACGTCTCATTTCCGACGGAAATTACATTTAGGCTTTAATATATTTGCTTTCTACAGACTACGCAGTGATCTCTCTCACATTATACCCCTGATCCCAGCCGGGTTTATAACCAAGTGATTAATCTATTTTGTTGCTACTAGAATATTAGAGATTAGAACGAAGGTTAAAGAACACGAAATTAGGATAAAATTCAAAAATTGCGCATAATTTAATTTTTATAACATTTTTTAAGTTTTAATGTTTCGCATATTTTTTTTCTTTTCTTTATTATAGCACAAGTTTTGATGTTACTTTGTTGATGAAAAACGTTGGTTCTTTTCTCGTTGTTGCCCTCATCGCTCTCCCCCACCTTACAAACAAGTTATCATAAGATTAAGAATAGAGAACTAGTGCAGACTGAGTTCTATTTCCTCCTCGTTTTACACTAATTTCTATTATGATTGATTTAGTAAAATAAAATAAAAAGAAAAGCAGACGAATTTGAAGTGTCTGCGCCTGTGTATAAAAAAAGTCTTTTCTACGAGATTACATTTCCGCAAACAAAATTCAGTTAAAATTAAAACGGTTTTTTTAAAAAAAATAATAATAAACGAGTTTTAAAAAAAAGTAGGCGCATGCGCAAGTTTATGCCCCTCATAAATTCGTTTTTTTTTAATTTTAACATATATAATAATAATTCTAATCTCGTTTAATATTTGTCACAAAATAGATTTTGTCAAAAACAATATACCGTACATATTGAAATTGAAATACTGTGCTGGATTATATTGAAATTGTAAAGTTTACAAGCTTTAAACTTTTGTGCATTTGTTATTATTTATTCCTTCTCCAATTTTAAGACTAATTTCAATTTAAAAAAAAAAAAACAGCTATTAATTATTTAACCAAACGGTACCGGTATACAATAAGTAGCCTATAAATAATAATTACAATTCAAACATGGGCTCTTAATTTTTTTTTTTTTTTAACAATGCACTTGTTTAAATGATATTTTAAATTGTGCAATTAATGTCTAACATTAACAAACAAAGGAGAGAAAAAACCCGTTTAAAATAATATTATTAATTTTGAATGAATAATTCATACGAATAAAAAAAAACAGAAATTTTTTCTTAATAAAATAAAAAGAAAATTCGGCTTCAGAAATCAATACAATAATAATAAAAAAAAAATTTACGATTTCAAGTTGTTAAACGAGGTTAGTGAGGGTCAAGTAATCGAATTGAACGTTACGAATACTAATTATTGTCCTTCCCACGCGTCATTTGCCCAGATAAACATCTTTTGAAACAATAAAAACGTTGAATTAACAAGCTACGGTACCAAAAAAAAAAAATAATAATAATAAACTAATAATAATGCTCGTAGTAAATCGTTAAATACGCGAACGGGACCAAACCAGCTGCCGAATTCCACCATACTGTATTTATGTTTTATTAGCCTATCAAAAATTGATCCGCTGATAAGCGTAGTGCGTGTGCGACAAATTTAATTTATTAAACTAGAAATTAATTTAAGAACTCTTTTTTTTTCCCCCAAACTATTTGACTGAAAAACAAAATAAGTTACGTCCCAATTCGAGAAACAAAAATTCCAAAGCTCGACTTTTCCTTCGCTGGGCGTCACCATAATATCACCCATGTTTTTCCAGGCAAATTACGGATGATGATAATTATTTCAAGCCAAACGCGTATACAGTACATTATTAATAATTCCGAATTAAAACATTCAATAATTTAAAGAAAGAAAATAAGAGAAAATTAAAAATGAATAAGTGAATGGATTTTACTTACTCGCTACATAAATGTGAGCTTGGCGACTAACCAATGTCCCAACCCGATTGGTAATGCTGCAATAGTAAGGACCAATGTCGTCACCATTAGCCTCTTCGTTGACATTTGTAGCAGCGGGAACGTTACTTCCTGTACTACCACTACCCGAATGTTTTTTAAAGCGTACTTTTCGAATGTGCAGAGACCCGTTATTTAAAATCTGTCTTCGCCCATCACTTAGTAATATTATACCCTGCAATTAAAAAAAAAAAAAAAACATTAATTATTACAATAAACACATAATTTTTTCGATATTATTAATAAAAGTTCGTCCGTAAATAATAAATGCGCTCACGCAAATACGTATTAGGAAAATAAAAATCGATTAGATATTGATTTATAAGATGGTTTTGTTCCACACCTCCACCTAATGTTTATAATAAACAACAGTGAACAATAATAGAAAAATATGCCACGTAAATCGTGTCAAATAATGAATTTTTTTGTCTTTTGTTTATTCGCAATAGCGGATTAATCAATAAAATAATATCGATAATATTTTCAAATGCATGCACTTACTCAACAATTTTGCATGTACAGTACATGTATATGAAAAGTTTGACAGCAGCAACAACAATAAAAAAAAAAAATTCACCAAAAATGTTAACAATAATCGATTGATTTTTAAATTAGCGCGACCTTTCATGTATCGATTATGTATAAAAAAATAATAAAAGCAAATTATTTTTATTAAAAAGAAAAGGTGAATGCACTTCTTTTGCATTGAATATTACAACTACAGTATTCGAACAATAAACTAACAAGCAACAACTTATTGTGCAAGTCTCTTGTGCCTTTGCGCAAGTACTAACTGTTTGTGCAAGTACAGGAAAACCTCGCTTATCCGGAATGTTGGGAGCGGCAAGACCACATTCCGGTTACTGCAAATAAATTGCAGAAAAGCATTACTTATGTGCTTAACAATATCTGCAATACAAGTAGTGCAGTAAGTATACTTCAAAAAGTAACAAAATATAAACTTGACGCACAGTACATTGTTTCCAATTTCTATCTGAATTTAACGAATGTAGCGAACTTTATTTAATTTCGTTATTCATTTTAGACGTAGCTAGGCAACTATGCAGGACAGCTTCATTTTAGCTCGCTTGCGCTGTTTGTGTTAGTAACTTACTCGAACAACTTCTTGTCAGTGTAAGTCACTTAAACAACTGTTGAAAAAGTTAATAAGCGCAAAATTAATTCTTATTAAAAACAATTCCTCGTAAATATTAATAAGCAAATTTCCAGAAAAATAGTAAACAACCGTAAGCGCATAATCTTGAGCTATCTATTAACCTCAATTTATTTTTTTTAAAAAAGAAATTAAAGAGTTGGCAGCCATAACCAGATAACTCCATTTTTCACTTCTTTGAGTTAAAACAGTATTCTTTATAGAGTGGTGGAAAATGTATGAAACGATGCGTTTTAATTGAGGTACTGCATACAGTGTATGTACAAGAAAGATTCTTAAAATTCAATAAAAAAATTTGAGTTTACGGAATTAAATTATTGATTTCGCTGGTTTATTTCGATTCATATTAGTAAACCATCTGTATAATAATAATAATAATAATAATTAGATATTTGCTGCATTTATTAGTCTATTAAAAGAGCATTTTTAACCCCATTCAGTCATAAAACGAGACTGCTCTGAGATTTAAATGTCTAGTCTGCTTTCTACAAACGACATTTTTACATGCTAATTTAACTCATTCACGTATTAATACGCGGAAAATAAGTGGAAGAAATTTAATTCAACTTAAATTAAAAAAATGATCTCTTTTTAAAACGGTTTTTTGTTCGTTTGTTAAAATCAGCAAAACTAGACTTACCTGGTTATTGCTGCAAGCCATTAAATTTATAATGACATCATCATTATCCGTGATAAACGTGAAAATTATTATATAAAAGTCACTACTTTTTATATGCATATTTAATACTGTACTTTTTAATACCGTACATAATATTATATACATGTACTGTGTTCTAAAAAAAAAAACTTGTTTACAAAACTAGTTTATAATAATTTTATAGATCGTAAAGCTTCTAAATAATAAAAAAAAATTACTGCATTTAAAATCTGATACAGTATTATATTTCTTTCATTCATTACGGGTGTCTTACGATGACGTTCAAAGTGACGCATTTGAATAATAGATATTTGGTGGCAAAAAAAAGCGTCTCAATTTAGCCACTTTCGAATCATTTCCGGTTATCAAGATTGATTAAGCTCAATTATCACTCTTTTTTTTTTCTTTCTGAGAGATCTTTTATGAAGAGAGCAGCTCTTTTTTTTGAAAACACAGTCCAAAGATTTTCGTCTTTAATCTCGACTCATCACCCTTCGCCCACCCACCGATCTTCTACACTGTACATTATTACTTGATTTAATCCAGTGTTTCGGGACAAAAAAATAGCTTTCTTGACCACAGTCTGCTCTCTCTTCTCTCAGTTACAACTCAATACAGTACAATCGAGGCGTTGGTAAGTACAATCCCCCATGTACATGTACTTCCTTTCTACTCTCCCTCTCACACCACAAGCCCCGCCCACAACACCCCCAACCAAAAATCACTACAATATCATCTTCGTTGCAACTCTTCTCAGCTAATAAAGCTAAATAAGATGCAGTCAAAATGTCACGTGATCCCCCCCCCCCCCCCACCGGGCTGAAATTTGAAAGAGTTTAGGTCCCGGAAGATAAACAAAAGGAGCTTTTTTATACACACTCTAAATTAAATTTAATCATTTATTAGCAACATTTTTAATCAAGTT
Organism: Polydesmus complanatus; assembly: GCA_034692225.1. Lineage (NCBI taxonomy): Eukaryota > Metazoa > Arthropoda > Diplopoda > Polydesmida > Polydesmidae > Polydesmus > Polydesmus complanatus. Next base: position 9,263 of record JAQGAZ010001752.1, on the reverse strand, counting down.
TGAGGAAGGTTTAAATAGTATGATATTAAAAATTTACTCTTTCTCTTTTTTTTATGTAAAATTTTATCTTTTTTTTTTTAAAAAAAAACAAGATATACCGGTAATTACTTGTAGTACGTATGTTTGCAAAATAGCACCCACGTTACAAGCGCAATTTATCATTTTATGTAACTAAATTTAATCTTATTTGAACTAATTTAATCATATTTTAACTAAATTTAATCATATCTTAACTAAAAGTAATCATATTTTAACTAAATGTAATCATATTTTAACTAAATGTAATCAAATTTTAACTAAATGTAATCAAATTTTAACTAAATGTAATCAAATTTTTAACACAATTTAATCATTACTAAAATTGGTATCTACGTATTAACCAAATTTAATCATTTATTACAGTAGAAAAATTGCAACAACGTTCCTTATACATGTACTGTACTTTTATAGTTAAATTAATACCGCATCAATATAATACCGGCGCTCTAAAGTGTATTAAGACAATGTGGGTCGTGAGCCTAAAAAGTTTACGAATCACTGAATAGAGTATGTACATGATTGTTATCTAAAGCCAATGAGAAAAAAAAACTTCAAATATTATGACAACAACATTATCGAGGCCCTTTAAGTCAATGGAGAAATCCGGTCCTGTCCTACCCACACCATTCACCTCTTAACCCTATCAAGCCTATTTAAAAAAATAAATAAATAAATAAAGGAAAAAAAAAAAAAAAAGGGCAAGAAAAACGTGATTCCCTCAGCACGTTTAAACGATCTTCCAATAGAAATATTAAGTTTCTGGTTTCCTTGACAACGCGCCACTTTCACCCTCGCTGGCAACACTGCATGAGGAGAAGACGAAAAAAATAAATAAAAAAAAAAAAATAAGACGAGAACCAAAAAAGCGTAGGGGGAAAATCGTTAAAAAAAATCTCATTCAATTCTTGAATGAATGACCTCTCTTCTCGTTTCAAAGAGTAAACAAAGCCGCCATTTTGTTGCTGCAATCCAAAAATTTACAGGGTGGGCAAACATTTCTCAAGCCGAATTAATTTGACGAGAGTACGAAGATGGTGGACAGGGCAGGACTTTCATTCTCCAAATACAGTGCAGTACATGAATTTGGTTTCCACCTAATGATGCAGAGTTCTATTGAAATAATTACAATACATGTATGTAGGCTAAAATTGGAACGACATGTAAACCAGATTGATTTCACGAAAAAAAAAATGGCGTTAAAATGGCATCGCAGTTTGTAAGAAGAAAAGCTGTTAAGAGATAAAAACAAATCTTAACCGCAAATTCTTCGATATGTTGCTTGTTATTATTTTTATGTTAACATACTGTATCGCATACTATTACGTCAAGATTAGGTGAATGTGAAAGTGAAAGCAAGCTTACCTTGTGAAACCACGTGACGTTGACGACGCCGTAATCAGGCGTAGAGGACGAAGAGCAGTCGAGAAGCACAGGTTGATTACGTTTGGCAATTACGTCTTCCGGTTCTTTGATAAAATTTAATGTTATGTCAACTCCATAACCACCTAAGACGGGGAGAAAAAAAAAATAAATTAATACGGTAATTCATCGATAAATACAGGGTGCGCAAACACTGCGAAATGAACTTGCTGCACTCGCGCTACCGATAGATACGACAAAGCTGAGTTATGGCATTTAGCAGTAAACCTTAAAAAAAAAAACACACACTGTCATACAGTGTTTAGCGGATATGGTAACGTCATAATTCTATGGTAGAATTAAAAAAAAAAAATTCAAAACTAATTTTTGTTTATATTAAAAAATAAACTAATTCATTCTACTGTAATTAGGTTATCAATAAATTCGGATAACTAAAGTACCTATTATTGATTGGCAGGTAAAACCAAGAACATGTTAGTTGTTATTTACAAAATTGTAGAGAAATTTTGAATAAAATTTTTTTTTTTTTTTTTGCCCCACTTTTTCTCCCATTTGCATTTTCCACTCAATCGTATGCAACGCCATTCGACGTCTACAAAATCCACTCGACCGAACACCCAATCGCCCCCAACCCTACAATATTATTATAAAAGCAGCCATGACTCGCCAAACACGTGTCTTTTTTTTTTTTACTTTTTTTTTGATTCGCCTTTTTATGGATTTCTTATCTGACAAAATCGATATTTCCTAATCTAAAATAAATAGCAAATAACGTTCAAACATGGCATAAACAAGCCGAGTTTGACGTTTATATTGCAAAAAAGTTGAACCGCTACCGAGAAACAGATAGAAATATTACAGAGGGAAAGTGAGTTGGAGAGATAGAAAGTTGAGCATAAATGAGTAAATATTTAATAATAGCCTTTCCAATTGATTTCAAATTTAGTTCAAGTTGTTTTTTTGTTTTTTTTTTTCGCAAAAATTTGAGTAGATTTTTCACAAAGATTAGTTTGGAAATTCAAATAATAAGAGAGAATTTGCGGTTATTTCCCCTTTCTTATCTTGTTATATCTCTAGCCACAATTCGTGACGTGTCTTCCGGGAGGAATATGTAAGCGCTATTACCACTACTAATACTGTACTGTAAGAACCGGTAGGAACTAACAAAAATCATTTTCATTTTAAAAAATTTGAATTCAATAAAAAAAAAAATTTAAAGTTTTTCGTTTTGCTAAAACCAATAAAAACAAGTAAATATTATTTTTATTGAAATTATAAAACTTATTGAAGATTTCGATTAATCGAGTTTCCACTGTACATGTATTAGCAGGGAAATCGAGAGATAGAAGAGAGGGAGAAGAAAGGGGAGAAATAATGTTTGTGTACTTTTCAAGATGGCGTCTGATTGTAGTTTACGACATGCGGTTGGCGTTTACGACCTGTTAACGCTTACGGTTAAGGCAACATCCATTTACGCTGCCCGTATACATTTCCTGTTTCGCCGCTAGTATCAATCGCACTGCGCTAAGCAACGAGCGTGTGAGTGGCCACAGGGAACAAGTGTTGCGCTGGGGGAGAGTTTTAACCGGAGCAACTACAGGTACTGTACGCCGACGGTAGGAGGAAACGGAATACTGTAAGCGTAATGGTAGGTGAAACGCATTAAGAGAGAAAACGCCAACCGTTAACGGCTTCGACGTTAACCGATAAGGACTTTAAAAACGTTACTGGCTTTGACAACTCACATTTACAGGCTCAAAAAAAAAAAAAAAAAAATCACGTTAAGAGATTTAACGTCATGAGTTTGGAACTGATTCAGATTTAAATTACTCCCATACAAAAAATTAATATTAAAAATTGAAATAAGGAGCAGGAAAACTAAAACAAACCAAAAACTGAAACGCAGTTTCGAACTAAAATGAAAAGCAATTGGAATTACGAGTAAAAATACAGTACAGTACAAGTACTGTATAAATAATTCGAATTAAACCTAAAAACAATTAGAACAAATATCAAGGTTAACGAGAACTGACAAAAGCAACACAGTAATAAAGAAAGAACAACTGAAATGAGATTCAATTCTCAGATCGAACCAAAAAGCGCGTAGCAAAAATAAAAAGATACATAAAAAAGAAAGAAAGAAAGCGGAAGCAATTTTTTCTAAGCGTGAATTTTTATTCAAAAATTTAAAAATTATTCAAAAACAATAAAAGCAAAAATTTTCACGCTCAAGTCTCGTTACGCTATTTTAGTAGCAGCAAATTACTGCGCGTGTACTTTTAATTAATTCGATTCATTAATTCTACTGTAACACAGTAACTTAATTTGAATGAGTGTAAAAGCTGACAAAATGCCATAATAAAAAAAATTATATTAATGCAATTATTCCGGCTTTCCATAAACAATGCACTTCATTTGCATTTAAAAAAAATTAGTAGCCTACTGAAACAGCTTTTTAATGAGTGTTACGCCTATTTAAAGTAGGTCATTAGTAGCCAAGTAGCGTTGTACGCATACACAATGACTTGTTTTGTTGTTGCTGTACCATCCCGACCTAACTCCGGCTTCTAGGGCCAGTGGGAAGTACAGAGCTTCGAGAAAATCAAAATGTCATCCCTGCATGATGGTGCCCCCTTTCCCCCAGGGTAAAATGTAAGCAAGAGCCAACACCTGATAAACTCGTTTAAGTATTAACCGCGTGATTCATCTACTTTATGTGGAATCCAGGCAGGGGGATAGTTGAAGCGGTCGAGCTGGTTTAATCCCGCATTAAGCATCATCAATCAAAACCCGAAATCATTAGAGATCATTAATAAGAAAATAATATCGTCTGCTCATTCCAATCGATTAATTCTGACATATCACGAGATTAATAACTCATGACTTCCGGTGCCTTATATTATAGAGTAGAAGCCTCTTTCTCTCCGCCATATTAATAAACCAAATTTCTCCGCAAAATACGTGAAAGTGAAACCGCCTGAAATTAGTTGAGAAAACCATTGAATTGTAAATAGCACTCGCCAATCACCTACCAAATGCTGCGCAAATTTTAAAATTTCAGTGAAACCCCGTTTACAGCGCGATCCCGCTTATAGCGCCAATTTTTTGCAGTCCCTTGAATCTGCAAGTCTATAATACGTGTAGTTTGCTGAAATGAAAAATCTCCAAAATAAAAAAGTACTTGCTAATGTTAAATACACATTAAAAATATCTGCGCACTATAAAATGTCGGTATTTGTTCGTTTGATGGCCGCGGTATCGAATATTGAATCGATAATCCATTCCACTATCGATAATCCATTCCACTATCGATAAGTCATGCACATAAAAGGTATGTTCATTTGTGTGAACCGAACATGTTCGGGGCCAGAAAACCGTTCATTTGTATGAACTGAGTTCACTGTCCCGTGTTCATTTGTCGTTCGGTTCACGTTCTGGACACGAACTTCTTACTCCTGATCAAGAGGAGGAGTAGAAAGTTCAGATCGTCTGCTTTAACGCTATTGGCGTATATTGTAGGGTATTATTATAGCCATTCCGATTTGATGGTCAGCGCTTGACTAAGTGAAATTTTGTTAAATTTTATTTTTAAATTAATTATTATTAATAAAATGGCTTATAAATTCAGCAAAAATGTTAATGAATATTTTAAAAAGTATTACTAAAAACAAAACGATTTGTCAAGGTTTTATCCGTGTTTCTCGCTTAAATTTTCCACAAAAAGCGTTCATTTGTAAGCTTGCAGTTTAGCTGTCGCTTTATGAACTGGTCACGTGATATGCGGTGTTCGGAGCAGGACAAATGAACATACCTTATAACTTCAATCGCCATCTGTGACGTCTGACGCGCCACCTGGTGACTAGATTTTGTAACTTGAACAAAATAATTATGAGGAGTGTCGCTACTTGTTCTCTACTTGCTATGGTTAGGCCTACAAATGTACATTCATTTTAAACCATGATGGGCTTTGAAACTTTTATTATTTTAAACGGAAAAAATAATTTTAAAATTATTGGAATAATTTTAAAACATAAACTAAAACATTGGTTCTCGAGTTATAAGCAGTTTAATTTTTTTTAAAAAAAACATTGTTTAAAATTAATAATCTCGGTTTAACCTTCACCTCCAAAGACTGTCGTTAATGAGCGGCCCTCACTCACTCGCAACGCAGTCAATTAATCACGTGATTTAGCTATCACCAAGAAGAGGCAAGCGATGAGCTGTGCATTTGCCTGGACACTAAAAAAGAGAAGCGCAGACCTCTACCGGTAGTACACGCCTTGTACCTGTACATAAAATCACTCTTTTTCACTACACACATTACCATTTGCACCAAAAGCAGCGTATCCATTACTGTCTTTAATCTTTTAATACGAAATTGACGTTAATAATTATTATTATTGTCAGAGAAGATAAAGGTTGGTAGAGAGAATAGGGACGTTTTCCAACTTCTTTCACCTTAATTAAAAGACTGTCGTTTGTGAGTCGCCATCACGTGTATATTATGCTCCAGGAGGCTTAATCTAAAAAAATCTTGTTTAAAAAAATTGAAGAAATTTTTTTTTTTTTTAATTTTTTTTTTAGGTTGAGCCTCCAGCGCCACCATACTCTAATGCTCAGACCGATTGGGAGCCGATTACATCACATGCTACTGGCCACGTAGCAATACTACCCCCTACTCCCAATTATATATAGCTGGATTTAGCTATATATACATCTCATTCCCATTGAAACATCTGTCTACCGCTCATTTGGAACGAAAATCATTGCTGGAAGCGACGTTCTCTACCGATCTTGAACGAAACCCTCGGGAAATACCCTCAACATAATCACCTATTTAAAATTTACCAACAAATACATTTTAATTCATGTATTTTGAAAATAGAGCACCATTAGAGTGTATTCTATGTTAATAAGCCGAAAATGGCGAATGAAATTGCGCGAAATTAAAAGGCGCGTAATGACGTAATGAGATTTAAAAAAATTGGTTGCCAATTAGAATTATAATTTTGTGTGTTGGTCGCTGTTTTGAAAATTTAATGAAAAGAATGGTTTTGCGAGAAGCGACCGAATTCAATTGAATGCACGTGCGTTATGGTCCGGTTTTGTAAAATTTAAAGTTGGAATTACATTAGCGAGAAGCGATAGAGGTACGTGTATTTTCAATAGAAGTTGGTTTTGTTTCGCTGAATTTATATTTTTTAGCAAAGCAGAAAACGACTGAGATCCACTAGAAGCGGAGTACGTTGGTCGCTTTTTATAGATTTTTGGAGTTATTATGCGAATAGCGACCGAGTATGTTTTGCAAAATTTATTAATTGAATGTAGGCTACCAAATTTTAAACTTTTGCGAGAAACGAAGCAATTATTTTCTCTAAACAATTTTTTTTAGCAATTTTTTTTTTTTGACATTATTTGTAACGTCTTTTATTTACACGTAAAAAAAACACTTTATAATTTCAATTACAATAATTAAATTTAAAAAAAAAAAACATTCGTTAAATTTCCAAATACACCATCATTCCAAAACCAAAAATCTTTGTTTTACTTTGATTTTAAATTTATTCATCAATTAATTTTCATAATTTTTTTTTGTCAATTTATTTGTTAAAACTAGAAAAAAATGATAGGCGGCGGATTGTCGTGCAAAGGGTGTCATTTGGTCTGTCGTTTAGGTACTAAAAATGTTTGGAAAAATATGCAATTATGCATAAATGCAGGGTCATATGAAGAGGAAAGGACTTGTCCAGCTCCCTATCCCACTTTCCCCGTACCAACCTCACCTCCATCGACAGCCCTTTCCCTTTGTGCTCCTCAGCCCCCTGCAAGATGAACTTGAGCTGCACCCTGTATCCTTTGGGGCTAGTGTATAAATAAGGCTTTCTTGACTCTCGATTAAGCCTTCTGTTTCCATCTGTTTGCGCAACCGGAAGTTCTCGATAGCCCAGTTAAAAGTTCCGTTATAAGAGTGGGCGTGTTGAGCCATTGCGGATGGCTCCACGTAGAAGTCGACAACGAGGGAGTCATCCACGTAGTAGAGCTTATTGGTGAGGCAAGAGTTGTGGTTTTTGTTTTCCACTCCGCCCAGGCTGATTAAATTGTGCATGTATGGAGTGTGCATGGAGCCGCGCACACGTGCTGAGGCTCACGCACGCATTAAGAAGAATACTTGTGGATTGGATGGACCTGTGTTTTTAAGTCTCATCCACACGCGCACCTTCTCATTGGCCTCCTCGCTCAATCCGGCTCCACTAAACTCATATCCGGGTTGCGTGTCTTCTAAGGATTTAGTTTCCACTTTGAACTTTCGGCTTTGCGTAAGTTTGGCAATGTCGTTGATTGTCCAGCTGAAGTCCGGTTGGAAGAGCTCATTTCGAGTTACCAACGCGAAGTTGTTCATCTAAAGAATTAACCATAGAGATATGGTTAAGTGAAAATTAAAATGAAAGGGTTTGCATTTACCTGCGGAGCTGTTGGTGTAGGAAAAAGCACTTCCGCTCTGACTCTTTGCTGCTGCATTTTCTCACTCGTCATGTTTTTACCTCGATGTGTTTAAAGCAGAGACAATACATTCGTCCTTCATTGCGTTATTTTGTGAGCTTAATCTGATTTTATACACCTGTTTTAACCTTATCTTCATTGCAGTTGTATTTTAATGACGATTTTTCATTAGAATTAAAATTCAATCTAATCTTTTTTATTTATTGTTTGTCAGTAATGATAATTGTGAGTTTGCAGCGAATTCTGTTTAATTTCATTTCTTATGACGTCAAAACTTGATTTTTTGTTTTGTTTTCAAATTAAGGAAAGAATACAAACACGATTTTTTCCCCATACATTTCTTATTTTACATAAATGTAATGAATTTATACTTTTGATGTTAGTAAACAAATCACATTTTCTTAAAAAAAAAAAAATTACCCTGCTTAAATACTGCACAATATACGTGTACAAGTTGATTTTAATTCTAACGAAATTTTACTTCAACAATATAAAGTGTCATTATTTTTATCAGTGATTTTATTGAACGATTTTTAAAGACGTAGAGTGGGTGGATGACGTGAGAGAGTATAGGCGTACAGGGTGTCCCAAGGTTCTTATCCAACGCTTATTACATTTCCAACTGCGAGCACGAGTTCTGCGCTAACTGCAAGAGAGTGACGGAAGGCAGCTGAAGTGACAGGTAGAGGTGTCCCAAGTGCAGAGAGAGTACATCGCTTCCGCTGCTATCTTCTCACACTATTCCAACAATTTTCTGCAAGCAATACTAATTTAACAATAATTTCCACTATTTCAAACTGTACCATATTAATAACTTAATTGATGGAGAATGTGTGTTGCTGAATGTGCTTAAAGCACTACCGTTGCCTATGACTATTGCGATTGGCGAAGAACTGGTGGTCTCAGTTGGCCATGGACTAAGGGCAATGGATCAACAGTTGCGCGCACCCTGTACACCCATACTCTCCTGCATCATCCTCTCTCTCTCTCTCTCTCTGCTATTATTATTCCAATTAAGAATTAAGATTTGGGCATTGAATTAGATGACGTGGCAGTGAGTGTGTTCGCTATTTAAGGAGAGAGCGTTTGAGGTGTTTGTTCGTTGATCTCGGTGCAAAATTACCGCGTCCATGGGGGGGTGCCTCAGGGCTCCTCACTTGGGCCGCTTCTCTATGTAATTGCCACGCGCGGGGTTTTTGCGGTGCCAACCCTTGGGCGCATGATTTCTTACGCTGACGATATTTTACCTGCTGTATAGCTTCCGCAAGCAGGACTTCGATGGCACTCTTCACTCTATGGCGGATGATCTGAGCGCGGTGGCAGAATATTTTGGTACTTTGAGT
>JAQGAZ010001751.1:0-24970 GCA_034692225.1 Polydesmus complanatus | reverse complement strand
TATATATACACCATAAAATCGTTAAACTCTCCTTATACATATATGTACTTCTCTAGCGACCATTGTCTGATTGTTTTAACATTCCGATTATTGCGGTCATAGTTTATGCAGCACAATTTCTAGGTAGCACTCCTCCACTCGGAAATCTACTATTTTCTCCTTAAGGTGACCGCACCCCTCGGTGCACGTCTCACATGTCTCCATGATTTTCCTCAGTTCCTCTGGTAGTTCATTCCACACCAGTAGATCACGATAGTTTGACATTCATCGAGCAATAGGGCTGCAAATGTATGGGCATGGGATTACTAAATGGCGACCCAGCCCCGCATTCAAACTGGTATTCCGTAAACGGCCCAAAAAATCACCCCTTCTCACTCGCGCACTGAAGAGTAGAGATAATCATCGCGAAATGTATTCTCTCGGTTGAGGAATACCTAGCCCTGTATAGACGTCGATCATTTCTGTGCGTGGATGAAGCTCATACAATATTCGTATGAGCAAGTTAATCTTTCTGTAGATGCGCTGGAAATCCTCCGCATACAGAGGAGCTAAACTCCCCAGCCCATAGAGCAGCACACTGTACGCGCACATAACTACTAGGTTCTTTTTGGATTTGTATGGAGTGTGATGCACCATTTTCCGAAAAGGCGCCGCATATGCCCCTAGTTTCCGGCATACTTAATTACCTGGGCCCGAAACTTATATTCCAAATGAAACACCACTCCCAGTATGGTGAGTTTGTTCTGTATGCAGTCACTTTCGTCACTTCCAAGATATAGCTTTTTGTCTTTAATTTGTTCGTAAATACCGCGACTTGCTATTGCCAATAATTGCGTTTTCTTGGCCTGCAGAGCCATCCCAATTTCTGAGTACTATTCGTTAATCTTTTTTACATCTTCAGCCGCATCTTCCAGCACCTCCTCCACGTTAATAACGTTCGCCGCATATACCAGCACTAGGTCGTCCACGTAGCTCGAGAGTTTTCCATTCAACAACAGGTCATATATACCACAAGTCGCCAGGATGAAGAGGAGGGGCCCAAGGGCCGATCCCTGGGGCACCCCCCTCTCTACTTCCTTCTCACTTGATTTCTCCCCCTAATCTCCCCCTCATCGTTGAGGGCAGTTAAACACGAATGACACGATAGTCCCATTCGAAACCCGTGCTGATTACTGGACTCGCATCTAGAGAGAAATCTATGAATGATATTAGAGGGAAACCGGTCCCTACCAGATAGTTTTGCTTCTATACTTAATACAGATACCGGCCGATAGGACGATGGAGCTTTTCGAGGTCCATTTCCTTTATATACAGGTGTCACTAGTGCCTTTTTCCATTCTGTCGGGTATTCCCCTGTATTAATTTTTGCATTATAACCCTTCACTAACCGTTCCTTTGCCTTATTACTCAGTTCCATAAAGTGTCCACGCAATAGTCCAGATAACCCTGGGGAAGAATCTTTTGGTTGGCGGTAAATTATATTGTTGAGGTCAGTGATTGTCATTAGCTTGAATTCAGTCCCTCCGTATCCACCAACTTGAACTATCTCTCATAGACCCTGCTGTATTTCTGCAAAATAAATGGCTATTGTCTCTGCTTTAATGTCTGATGCTCGTACCTTCTGTGTTATCACAAACTTCCGCCTGTAGAAGCGCCAAAAAGCCATCACCGAAGCAAGTCTAATCGTATTATAGAAACGGCGTTTTGATTGTGCGATTGTTCTATCATACTGTCTATCACATTCTCGATAGACTTCCTCTTCTATATGCACCCTTTGAATTAAGTCGTTTATTCGATTGTTTCTACTTTCATCAAACCTCTGTGTTTGGTCTGAAATAATAAAAGGTACATGGATTAGGTTAGCAAGTTCGGTTTTTGCGTGCACCAGGCATTGGTATTGTAGCGCTCGCGCTTTTTTGTGCATAGAGTTCTCCTGTGTCCACCAATCCTGATGTTTTCGATTTGCGCCAATTGTCACTTCCGGAGTAGAGTTCATATAGCATGTTGTCAAGGCCTCAAAGATATTTTCACTTCCTGTTTAAAGATACGTTTCTATGCCTTGAAGAAATCTTGCCATTGTCCCCGCTGTGGTTATTCTTCTGTTATATTTAATAACAGGTGGTTGACGCAAACCCACTTACCGGAAGACAAGAGCCAAATGGTCTGACCCTATATCGAACTCCTTAACCAGCTCCCAACAAGGGCCGCGCGATAGGACCAAATCAAGGCAATTGTTCAATTGCGTTGGCTTTGTAGATGCAATTTCAAAGCCATTGTCTCTCGCCATGCGCAATATTCTTGAGTTAGCGTTTGGGATATGGTTGTAGTCACCCACAATCACTATGTTTGCGGCTGCTTCATATGCATTGTAGATTTCGTTAAGTCCGTTGTTTAAATCGGCTTGTTTTGGGCTGTAGATGGCAACTATTGTAAGGCGTGGTTTTTGTATCTCTGAGACCATCATTTCAAAGTCATCATTGCCTGTAGTTGCCGTTTTTAGCTCCGCCTCAATATGTCCGCGCACATAAATGGCAAGCCCTCCCCCAATTCTTTCTTCTCTATCCTTCCGGTATAAAACAAAATTGGGAAGATTAATGTATTTATCTAGGTCCTCCGTGTCGAACCACGTTTCCGTTACCACTATAAAGTCAACCTCTTGCACGTCTGCTAAGTCTTCAAGCTCAAACAATTTTCCGGAAACACTTCTAGCATTCCAGAGCAGCAGCGATAGTCCCATTTCTCTCCTCTTCTTGAAGCTACTTTTTCTCATCGCTCCTACCCCCGGAAATACCTTTTCTTGCCGGTGCTGCTCAGTGGTATCTATTTCTTCTTCTTCCTTTTGTTGTCTTTTCCAACCATCTTCAGTGTTCCGACCACCCGCCTCTGCGTTATTTTTTGTTCTAATGACTGGCGGGTAGCCGGTAGCTATTGAAAAACCGGGGGGGGGGGTGGTCTTTTTCCCATTGTCGGAATTCCACATCCGCCGGCCAATTAAGCCAGTCCGCCACTAATGCCTTGGATTCTGGTGCCACTTCAACGTATTTTACTAGTGATCGTTTTCCCCAACCAGTGGTGAATCTAGAGCACCGTCTCACCACTATTCCATTAGATTCCAACATTTCTTGTAGAATCGATTCTGGAAGTTCCTGTGGGTATTTATCCACAGCATAGTTGATTCTCGTTTCGGAAGGTGGCAGTCGTGATCTTACCAACGCTGTTGCTCGCCCTCCCTCCCCTGCAACCCGCTAGGCCATCTTCTTTTATTAACCTGACTGGAAGTCGTTTCTCCTCCTCTCTTTTTATTATTATTATTGTTTTCCCCATGTTCTGCTTCGGGCCGTTTTCCCCTAGGCGCTGAAGCTGCTAACTGTTGTTGGCCCTGTTTATCAGTGCTTGATGGAGTTGCATCAGAAGAGGTTCCTTGTCGATTGTCTTTTCTGTGCTGGTGCGCACCTCTCCTGTAGCCAGAAGTGCCTCCACGCACTCGATTTCCTTTGGAGGTCGTCCTTTATTTGGTGGTTGGTCACGTATTTCCGTCACTTCCTCATTTGTTATCTTTATCCCCTCCACTCCTTCCTCCTCCCCCTCCAGGGTTGTATTTTCATTTTCCATCTCTTCCACTATTTGATCCTGCGATTGAGTCATCGCTCCCAATGGGTCGTTTACAATGGTCTCATTAATCTTTGGCCAGTCTGTGATTGTTGTATTCGAACGAAGGGAACGTTTTCTCTTGCTGCCCGGAGCACCATCATTTACATAATCAGCAGTTGAATTCTTTGCTCTTTCTTTTGTTGTAATCTCGACCTTTGCTGTTAAATTAGTCGTCGCATTAATTAGTATATCGATTTTCTTACTGAGGTCATTTATAATTTTGTTCTTTTTGAGTCCGTAATGGCATTTTTTATTTCGCCAACATCATTTTTAACTATTCCTATAATTTTCACCTCTTAGCTCATTAATTTCTTTCTCCATCCCGAAAAAACGCGTTGTTGTCTCTTTTGTTTGTCCCGCAATTTCGTTTCTTACGTCGTCAATCATTAATTTCACCACGGTCATGGATACCGGTGCCTCATCCGGGTCAAAGGCCTCTTTCTCATTTGGTTCCGTTCTCGTTTCTTTATTCATATTAGCACTTGCAGAAACACGCGAATTCAATGAGCAATCCGCACAAATCGATATCCTTTTAATTGTTTTTGATAACGCACTTATCACGTCTCGACAGCAAATGTCAAAGAGTTCACCCGATATTGCTGTCTCCAACCGCACTCCTTTAGTTATTTGTATGCCGTATTCAATTATTGGTTTCAGTTTTAGAAGCAGTAGATAGTTCGCCACTGGAAGTCAGTCCTTACACTTTTCGAGTTCATTTAATCTGCGAATCAAGTCCACAGTTTTATTTTCGATCTCCCGCTTCTAACTGGTCTTGTCCCGGCTGGCATTCATTCATCATTCCCGAAGTGCAAAGTTTTATATTTTATATAGTAATTCAATAGCAATTTAGGAGCAAAGTTTTAAGCGTCTGTACTCGCTCTGTGCGAAGGGTGGAAGAAAAGTCTGAGTTTTATTGATTTGTTATCATTTATTGTTTGATTTATTAACAAATTAAATGAAATAAAATTTATTATTTAAAAAAAAACCAATTAAAGTTAATTTGGGTATTTATTTTTTATAAACACCTATAATTGCAGCTTAAAAAATAATAAAAAAAAAAACTACGTAATTTGTTAAATTAGTTTCCTTCAAAAATCCGTTTTTATCTTAATAAATTCACGCCATCCAAATGTTACAATGTGTCGACGAGTTGAAATAATGCACTTAAAACTAAGCTAAAGTAGTATTTCGAAAAAATTAAATGGAAAAATTTAGTCTAAAAATAAAAATAATTATGAAGAGAACATGAGGTTGGTAGAGAAAAATCAGATGCGGTTTTCCCACAGCAGTCTCTCTTTCCCAACTGCCAACCGGTGGCAAACGCAAAAGGAACGTTAGAGAGAGAGCTCCTGAGAGCTATGCAAAGGTTGTAAAGGAGGAGGCATTCATTTAAATCTAAAAAAATAAATAAAATCAAATTAAAAAATTTTAAAATAACCTCAAAAAAAAAATTTAAGACATATTTTTTTTTAATTTTAAGATAAATAGATTTATTTTTAAATTAAGATAAATAGATTAAGAACTTACGGTACTATGAAAAATAAACAATTGTGTTTGATAATAACAATTATTTTTTTTTTTAAACTTTTAATGCAATTGCAAATTAATAAATACGGTAATATTAATAATCCTGGACATAAAACAACAATTATGCAGGTATAAAAGTTTTAAAGTAAATTTAATATTTATATTTATACAGTAAAAAACTAAAAATACATGGATAACACTTGCATCATCCCTAGGAAAAAATAATTTCTCCAGCACTACTAAAGTTAAGAATATAAATGAAAATGCCATTAAAAATATAAATAAGTTAATACTAAAAAATAAGTGCAAAATTGATTTAAAAAAATACAATACTGACAAAAGCCAAAACGAAATTTCTAATTAGTTTTCTAATTTAGTAAACCTTTTCTAGAAGACTTGAAGGGCGTAAGAAAATCAAATTATGAATAGTAAAAAAAAAAGTTAAAAAAAATTTGTATTATTTGATTTAATTTATTGCGAATAAAATCCTTCAAAACAAATAAATACGATGAAGAATAGGCAAACTAATTTTTACCGTTCAAATGATTGAAAACCAACCAATCAAAAATTACATTGAAAAAGAATAAGTACAAAAATAGTGCAAATAATTATCTTCTTAAAAATATTAATTAAAAAAAACATAAATTAATTGCAAAATCAAATTTTTAAAATACCGGTAATAAAAAAAAATTAAATAAATTCACAAAATTAATAAAAAAAAAAAAATATATAAAAAAAAATTAAAAATTTAAAAAAAAAGATAAGGGTAATATAAAAAATAGCAAAGAATTAATCAATTAAAATTTTGAAAAGAATTCCTTAAGCGCAAGTCAATCCGAAACACTTTGGAATCATAAGAATTTATTTAAAAATAACATGAAAGAATACAGCATTAAAAACAGCAGACTTATATTAAAAACCCAATAAATCCATAAAAACTACAAATAAAAGCATACAAAGCATAAATCTCATTTATACTCATTGAACGTTAGGATAAGCTCAAATTAAAATAAGTTGTGTTAAAACAAGCACAGATTAAACAGCAAATTAATATTGGGGAACAGCCTTGGAAAAATTCATAAAAGAGAAAACTGAAAGCAAATAAATTTTATTCAGGAAAAAAAATAATTACTCACAGCATCAATTTTAAATAATTATAAACGGCAAAAAAAATTATACATTAAATCTAGCTAATTAATTATATTTTAAAAAATAATTATTGTCAAAAATTAACATTGTAATCCCTGTAGTTTAATGAAATTAATTTACTGATAATAAATACCGGTAAACAAAAATTAAAAAATTAATGAAGCAAAAAATTAAAAAAATGTCAATTCAATAAGCAAAAAAAAAACACAAAACCCCGATCAAAACACTTGATATGATCAAAATAAAAAAAAAATTATTTTTTTGTTTTTGAGAAAAAGTGACACCTTGGCCGTATAAATATTAATTTGTCTAATTACCAGACTTGTTGCTAGATACCAGAAGAGGTTACGCAATAAATTATAAAATTTTAGGTGCCTAGACTAGTCTTTCCCAGGGATCGGACCTTTGAAAACAGTAAAAAGACAAACTATAAATTGGTTCGACGTGTATAAGGATAGGACCAGGAATTTTGTTTATCGCTGCTTGTCATTCAAATCCCGAATCATTCGAATCCCGAATCATTTGATTTTTTTTATTTTTGGAAATTGATTTAAAATCTTTAAACCATCAACGGTTATATTTTAAGTCAAAATTAAAAAGAATTTAACCGAATATTATTTTTTCTTTAATTACATAAACCTAAAATCAATAGTACCAAGTAGGGAAAAAAACTACAAAAATTAAAACTATAAAATGTTAAAATAAATCAGTTTATTAACTTTAATTAAAATAATTCTTACTGCCAACAATTTAATTATAATTATTTAATAAAAATAAATAAATGATACAATACTAAGTAACATTATAATAATAAAGTGTTGTATTTAGCAAAAATTCAGTACTGTAAATTAAATCGATCAACGTAAAAAAAATCGTAATTAAAAGATACAATTACGGTATATAGTAAATAAAATTAAGATTTTAAAAAAAAAATTATTGGTAATTTAATGTGACTTAACTTCAGTTTTAAATTATTAGCACAAGACAATTTGGGTGAAAATTTTTCAACCAATTGCGTTTCATTTATTTAATTCTGAGATAAAAAAAAATAATGATTTTAATTAATAGTATAATTAAGTATTATTCTATTTTATCTTTTTTTTTAAAAAAAAAATAACTGTTCCAATTTATTTTAATATTATTCATTAGTCAGGTGGCAGATATGTACAAGTTATTTCAGAAACGGTTAAACAATAAAAATTAAATTCATAAAATCAATCATCCTAACATTCAACATTAAAGATAAACAACAATGTAACATAATCAATGCTGTTGTAAAATCTCAAAATAATTTAAATACTGTAAATATTAGCCATCTATGTCGTAAAGCTTGTTAATATTGTAATCAAATGTTGGTATGTATTATTATTATAAACAAAAACATGAAAGAAGATTATTGATGTTCGCCATGCGCTTTTCCTTTGTTTCATTTTTCAATGTTGTTGTAAAATCCAAAAATAATTTAAATAAATGATAGCTATCTATGTCGGAAAACTTGTTGATATTTTAATCAATTGCTGGTATGTACTGTATATTATGAACAAAAGACATGAAAGGAGATGATTGAAACTTGAAACAAAGGAAACAAGCACATGGTTTTCAAAAACAACTATCTGCCACTCTGTTTTGCAATCCACAATGATCTTAAGTAAATAGCAACCATCTGTGTACAACAACAGACTAATATCTCCATTAGGTGCCTTAAAATCAGAATATGAACATATTTTAAATAAATAGTGAAAAGCAAATGGTTTTAAATCAAATGGGGAGAAAAAGTTTAAGAGCATTTCAAGGTACATCTTTCTCTCTTCAGCTTTCTTTTTAAATTGCCACTTGGTGGTGAGCGGAGAAGGAGCTGTGAACGAAGCGCTCCTCAATGCTTTTAAGCTGATTAATAGGAAGAGTTGAATTGTAATCGTTTAATTCATTGAATGGGGGGGGGAAGGGGGGGAGAGAGAAGCAAAAAAAGCCCTTCCATACATTTTAAAAAATATGATTATAAAAAAATTAAAATTTTGTAAATTAACAAAAATAAAAGCATTACTTTTCCATGTAATTCAAAAACTCAAACCGTTAATCAATTAATAGATGCAGAGCAGGAGAAAGTTTATTGAAAAATATACGACATTTTTCGATGGCTTAATATAAAAAAAAAAGTTTCATAATTAATCAAATTTAAAAATTAAATTTAAAAAATAAATTGAAAATTAAATAAATTCAAGAGATTATAAGAAATAAATTTTGAGTTGTGCAAAAAAACCTTTATGTTCACTTAATAAATTTCCTCGTAAGCATAATAAAAACATATAAAAATAGAGAAATTGCGGTTTAGCTTTTTGCATCATTAACTCTAATGCTTATGGCGTTGGAGTGTGGACTTTCGAACTTTTTACTTCATTGACATCTAAGCATCTAAGTGTGCATCTAAGTGTGCATCTAAGCATTAGAGTTAAGGATAAGAATGAGGCAAAAAGCTAAACGTCTTTAATAGTTAAATCATTTATTTAAAATAACCATACGCACGTTGAGCTTGCAAGGGGCGGCATTTTTTTTTATTTTTTAGAAACTTGCATTTCTTGTTTTTTTTTTTACAGAAATTTGAAGAGCTAAAACCAGAGCTAAACTCATGGAGAAGTACCAGCAACTGAACGAATTAATCTCGGACACTGACCGAGCCCTATCCACTGCCATGTACGTCGTCAAGTGGCCTTTTATAATTGCCACTGCAATGAGTATCAGCCTTACCTTTAATATGGATGTGGACGACCTTGAATTAATTATTAATTTGCCTTATGATTCGGCATTTATTTCGCCAATTATCAGTTACTTTTCTTTGTTTCAATACTTTTACGGTGCTCCATCTGCGAATCAAATGGTATATGTGCATTTGGAGTCTCTTTTTTACTATAAAGTTTAAATCTTAATAATATATTATTTTTAGTTTAATCTGTTGAATAGAGCCATAGTAGAAGGTAGCTCTATGGTTCATGAATGGTTGTCACGCGACCCACTCTCACGACCCTACTTGCAACGTGTGAGTTTTAAACTTGAATAATAAATATAATGAACTTTTCCAAATGTGAATCACCTTTGTGAATTATCGCCTTTTTAAATGAAAACATAATAAGTAAATGTAAAAATGGTTTATAGGTAATTTTGGAAGTGATTGATATGTATAACACTTTAAATGTGCATGGAAAAGCAGATGAAATGCACCTAAGCAAACTTTTTTTGTTTTTAGTTGGGCGTTGTATTGATTGCGAGAAGTGGTTGCATGCAACAACTCCCTTCTGAGATTTGTGAAGAGGAAGATGTGACTAAAGTCATCGCAATTTAGCTATTGTTAGACACACAAACAGAAGCAAACTCAAGAACAGGGGAATCCCTCAAGATTAACAATCAAATGTTTATACACGGTACGGCAAAAATAGTCACAACTTAGTTTTTTTTATGTTGAATTCGGTTTATAAAATAATCAGTAAATTAATCGAAAGTATGAAAAAGTAATAGAAACGGTTAACCACAGACACAATAGTTTTTTCAATGATACTTTGGGAACATTAATTTTGTTAAACCAAATAACAATTACTTATTTGTAGACCTACGAGGCATATGCGTAAAGTAAGGGCTTTTTGGTCATCAGTTTACTAAATATCTACCTAACAATTACACATAATTGAATCTTTTTTTAAACATTTTTAGTAAATAAATGACAATTCAAATGACTTCCACTGCATAACAATCATTTCGCCGATCATTTTATTATTATTTTTTTTTTTCATCAATTTTTTTAGTTAATTTAATTTTTTTATCAATTCTATTTTATCAACTTTTTTAATTTCTTCAAAATAATTTTTTCACTTTTCCTTTATTTTTTTTTTTTTTCTTCTAAGTTTTTTTTTTTTTGTAAGCTTTTTTTTTTAATTTTTTTAAAACTTTTTTTTATTAATTTTTTAAAATTAATTTCCAAAGATTTTTTTTGTCACTTTATTAATTAAAATTTAAAAACAAAAATTGACCGGCCGCGGATTGTTATGCAAGGGTTGTCATCAATTTATAAACCGAATTCAACACAAAAAAAAATATTATGTCCACTGAAAACAATAATACAAACGCTCATCAGATGCGATCAACTTAAAATTTAAATAAATCAATGTAAAAATTTAAATCCAAATCATTAAGGGCTAAACAATTAAATTGCTTATTCAGCAGCCTCGTTTATGTAGATAAAAGTAAATTAATTACTTTATTCAACATACTGTATTAATTGTAAGAATAAAAGTACCCTGAGTACGAAGAATAAAGTTTATGCTGATCAAAGTCACTTTATTTTTTAGTAAGTTCGCGTTGCTCCATTTTCCCAATGACGTCAAACACACGGATATCCGGGATAGTTTATGTGCGCTTACCTACGCCAGGATGTATCGTTGTCTGCACATTTTAATCAAACCCAAAATGTCAAATCCAGCCTAATAATTAATTTATATCATTCTAAATGTTTGCCCACACCTTCTCTTCGACAAAATAAATTTAAACCTAATAAGTCCTTTAAGAAATTTTGGTTGCGTCTCATGAATATTAAGGGTCAAAGGCAATCAAAATTGGTTTTTCGCTAATAACTTCACTTCGATGCATCATAAGGCGATGATGATTATTATAAAAGTTATAGACTACAAAACTGTAGTACATTTACTCGTCTATAACTTTTGAATCGACATACGATGCAAATTAGCCCTATCTATGTAATAATAATGGTTATTTTAAGTATAAAAAGTGTATTAAAAACTAAATTAACCTACTTGAAAGGACCCAGTTGCTTAGAACCTTAAAGCAGTCAATAATTTTATAATTCTAGGAACAGGAAGGCCTCTTTGATTTACATTTTCTTGAGGGAAAA
The DNA here is from genome assembly GCA_034692225.1 of Polydesmus complanatus. Lineage (NCBI taxonomy): Eukaryota > Metazoa > Arthropoda > Diplopoda > Polydesmida > Polydesmidae > Polydesmus > Polydesmus complanatus. Next base: position 13,746 of record JAQGAZ010001751.1, on the reverse strand, counting down.
TCAGAGGAAGCAAGAAATTGGTTACTGTTGCTTTAGAAAAACGGTATCTTTTTTTAAATTCCATGTCTTTATAATATTCCAAAGGATTTTCTAGATCCCTTAAATATCTTTTGGGGCCTTGATTTCCACTAACATCCTCCAAATAGTCCACAAAATCTAATAATTCCGAAACTTCAGTGTCTGACATTTTATTTCATGCAGGAGTAAAGTAAATTTTTTCAAAAACAGCAGTCACAGTTTGATGAAAAATGCAATTATGACGAATGCATTGTAGTATATGAAAGGGTGACTTCTGTACTTCTATTTTATTTGATGTTTGTATCAATTAAAGTGTATTTTAATATAATAAACTTGTAATTTTTGAGTTCTATTTTTTACATTAGTTTATGCAAAGCCCCTTTACTCAATAAAAAGGCAAAATAAAATAAAACAATAAAACACAAGAAAATAATTCAGTGTGGCAATTTGCAATTGTTAATATCGCTACACATTAGTTTGACATTAAAATAAATTTATTTTTTTTACAAATCATAAAATATTATCACAAATAAGTTTAAATTAGCACTAAAGTGCAGCTGATAGTGTATTTATTTGTTCACTTGAGATTTTTTGAGTGAAGAACACCCTCCACTCAATGGCTGAGTGAGCGCTATAAATACAGCTACACTTGAGTGATAATCATCCTTGGACTTGAGTGAAGCAAGCCCTCAACTCAAACTAAAATTTTGTATAAAATGAGTAAGTGAGTTTTTCACCTACTTGAGTGAAACTCACACTCAAGTAACGACTATAAATACCGCCCTAAGTGGGAGTAGTTTTATTTAGTGATTCAATGCTTTTGAAGTCAGTAAAAACATTGTGCTGTTTTTAATATTACACTGTATAGACAAAAGAAGTTATTTAAATCTAAAATGGAAGATTATCATCCAGTCTATAGAGAGTTAATTATTAAACAATCACTCATTACTAAAACGTTAAACAAGCGCCCACTAACCAAAGTAAATCTAGATATATTATTTTACTTATACTAAGGTGAACTAAGGGTTTAATTGTGAGCCAAATTCTATTAGTTGGAAGATGCAGCGAGTACCATTGGGGGCATCTGGGGCCTGTGGATAGGACTCTCGGTCACTGTCTTATTCTCCTTCTTGGTTAAGCTTATACCTAAAATAGACATCGATTACGCTACGGAAGATGAGCCTACTACTAGGACTACATCTTTAGCTAACGTCATCCACTTGGGAGAAGTCGCTGCCATAGCAACCGCCTTCTTCTGGCAAATGCATTTATTCATCCATGACTACTATCAGTCTGTTTAAATTGGATTTTGTAGGTAAACTTCAACTTGATCTAGGCATTTAATTTCTCTAAGGTATAATGTGATCCAAGTGAAATCAACTGAAACCCAAGATACCTCATCATTTCCTTCTGTTTACATCTGTTCCAATAACAAAATATTTATTCACGAAGAAAGGTTAAATGGAAATGCCACACTCAAGGATAAAGTGAACAATTTAAGAAGTTTTATGGTAGGTCACGATGCAGCAAGCAAAGCCAACAATTATAGTAAAAACTAATAAAAATGTTTAGCCTACATTTCGGTTTAGTCAAAGGGATTATAATCGACTTCTATAACAACCAGCTTAGTGAAGAAGAGAAAATGTTGTTGAGTCCAAACATTGAAGATTTCATCAAGGTGTGTGAAATTCTAACTGAAAATAGGCAATCAATTCCTTGCAAGTAAATTACAATAGTTTAAAAAAGTTATGACTTTGTGGTTTATTAGCGTTAAACCTACGAATGTTTAGGCCAAGAGAATTTAAGTTCCGAGCGAAGACTACTCCTACTGTGTGCGCCATCATTGACACAATCAATTCCACTCAATTGCAAACTAAAAGTACAATTTTTTTTTAACAATATTCATATTAGGCTCATCACTAGCTACCTATATTTTTCTGTAATTTGCTCTTTATTTAAATGGAAAGTTATAAAATTATTATGTAGGCCTACAAGATGTCACGTTTACGATCTAAATCTTAAGTTTCAATGCTTTTCAGAAATAAATTTGAAACTGCAAGTTCCGCGTAGTGAATTGTTTGATGGCATGGAATGGTTTTTAACCATTAGTTTGGATCCATTAGCTATGGTGTATTCTGTCAATGACAATAAGTTCGATCAGATTCAAATATTTCCCGGCGATCTGGTTGATCTCAAATTTTCTATGGTATATGCATTGCCTAATACAATAATTTATGATAAAAGTTAATAATAACAATTGTTTGAGTTTAGATGGAGAATAGGAAGCTGCCTGATCCTTATGTCTTGAAATGCATCGACCCAAACACCAAATATACCATTTGGCCTGTATCAATTGAGAAAATTAAAGCTTCATTAAATTATTCCTACAACTTTAAAGTAACAATAATTAGTATTCATTTATTACAATAATATCACCTATCACAGTGGAAATTTATTAAAGTGACTTTTTGCACTCTTTGAATAATAATTATAATATAGATTAATTATTGTGTAATATTACTGTGTTTTATCCAAATGAATAGGATTGTATGAATCTTTGCTTGGAGACAAAGCGAGGCAAACCTCTTATAGGCCCAGGTTAATACTTCGTAAACATTTTATTAATTTAAAAACTAATAATATGTTAATAATTTATAATAAAATTTCAAGCTTTCTCAGGCGGAAGTAATGAAGAATTTGGTAATTATTATCAAAATTTATTTGAATTTAAATTATTTAAAAGTTTGGACTGCGCCACAATTTGATTATCATTATTTTTTTAATTTATTTATATTAAATATTAGATGTAGGGTTCGATGAGTTATCAATATGTCAATGTCAGCAACCCTGTAGGTATTTAAAAGCATTTTCAAAATGGCTAATTACACTATAATATTAGACATTCACTCTTTATCACAAAATACAAGTCAGTTAGCCTTTTACAAGGATTTTATGCTACAGTACAAGCATTAACCGTTGAGGGTGCAATCACCAAGTATCATGTTTGCACTCAAAAGCTGAGTGACAACTATGAATACACTCACACTTGAGTGCGTCAGTTTTGCCTCTATGACAGTTAGTCACACTTAATTGCAAAATATAAATACCGCCCTTATAGCGTAACATTAATATACACGAAAAGTAGTTTTATATTAATTACAAAAAAATTTAATTAAATCTTTTTTCCTTTTTTTTTTACATAACTAGAAATAAAATATATGACATTGAAGCTAATCAAGTGTTCAACATGTTCAAAAATGTAAGTTTTATTTATATTAAATTGTGCACTTACCAATAAATGTCCCCTTTCTACTTCATGCCAAACAAATAGCAGCTTAATGGCAAAACATTGGAATGTGTAAAAACATTTAAACTATTAGGCATAGTTATTTCTGACAATTGATCCTGACAATCTGAAGTTTGTGCTTAAAGATGTTACTAGAGTTAAGTGGATATTTTGCAAAGTTGTTAAACTTTTGAATCACAAGCAACCAGGGCTTAGTTAGATCGCAAGTATCACATTGCTCACTTCTGTGGGCAAATAATTACCCTAGGGCATTTATTAATAAACTATATAGATGCCCAATTAAGCAAAATTAGTGGCTTGTCAGTTACTGATTGGAAACTACAATAAATTGTACTTCCAAAATGCAATTTTTATAACATGTATTTTGGTCTTGCAGAGACAAATAGTTTTTAGTTTTATTTAAAATCCATTTAAAAGATTTTAATTATTCATATTTTGAGTTAAAACTGGCAACTTTTAGTGCCTGTATTTAAAATGGAATATTGTTTCAGGTTATAACTAGAAAACAATTCAAATATTTTGTATTATTAGATAAATGAGTTGACCAATCTTACAGATGTTATGGAAATAGTGAATTTTATATGGTAAGTCAAAGAACTAATTATACTGTAGATCGTACAAAGAAAATGTTATCTTAAAATTAGACTTAATTTTAATAAATTTATGCCAAAAAAATAATAATAATAATAAATGTCATACTTTAGTACGCCTAATGCTAGTACATGTATGGTCAATCTTAATTTAGAATTGTAATTGCAGGAAAGGCCAATCCGTGGTTCGAATTCAAAAAGATTCTTCACAAGTGACGATAATTTCTGAAGAACCAAAAACAGAAGTTTAAAAAATCACTGAATTTATTCCTAAAACTATGCAATAATTGCTCCTTTAATTTAGCCTTTATCTCTGGTAAGTGCGATTGGTGGCATTTCCGGAATTTGGATCGGCCAATCTCTTTTCAACTTTATCATCGAGCTGCAATTATTTTTCTCCTTAACCTTAACTAAATTCGCGCAAACTGTATTCAAATTTATGCGACGTCATTCTAAACAGTTGAAATTACCTTCGGTTAGAAGTTCAGTTTCAGCTTGGAACCAAGTTCGATATTCAAAGCAGAGAAACATAAGATTCACTTGGGCATTCTTCTTAACCTGCGATTCCATTTTGGCCATTTTTCACGCTTACCACATTTATTTCTCCAAGTATCCATTTTGATATTTATCTCGCTCAGGGAAAACACAAAATGATATTTACAGTTTTGAACTTATTAATCTTAATTGTATTGACTTGACTTAATGTTTAATATGATTTTGAAAAACCTCTGTATGCATTCCTAATAATGCTTTATTTTATTTTGACTGACATTAAGATTCGACATGAGTAATTCATCAACAAAAGAATTAAATAGAGAAAACTACGCTGTTACCCTTTGTTTAAATAATTTAAAAAGTAATTCTAATAAAAGTTTTGGAAAGTGTAACAGGTTGTTCGGTCAAGAGGTAGCGAGCGCGAAGCAATCGCTACGTTGGCCAAGGGAACCGTACAATAATTGAATTCAAGACCTCTTCCGGCTAGAGCAATCGATGCGAGTCGCAGACTTATTAGCGGGCACACCTGTAGCGTTTGGGTTAATCTTGCGATCTCCCCGACAGCTTGCCTATGGCTTGCGCTTAAGTGGTACGATCGTGTTGAAATCTTCGAGCGAAGATTTAGGCTTGTTGGCTTCGGCGGCGGTCCAGTACTAACTCCAGGTTACGAGAATTTCGACGAGCGGGAATTTCTCTCCAGAGAAAGCAAGAATCGACCAGGCAAAGTTTTTAAGTTTTCGAGCTGACTGTGATCTGAAGAGATCACTCCTCAAAGTCAGACTGATTTTTATTAACATAGACATGAGCTTTTATACAATTTTCCGAAATAATACATTGAACTTAATTAAGTACAAATTATTGGAAATATTTCGAAACTTAATTATATATTCTATTTTACTCGGTATAAATCAGTCATTCAATTTTCCTGATCGAAGAAAGTTCATTTGTCATTCTTTCCGATCGTGGAAAATTAATTATCATTTTCTTTAACTGCGAGAGAAGGTCATTTCATTTTCTCAGATCGCGGAGATTAATTTATTCAGTTTAGCGCACACGTGCGAGTCCGCGATTGGTTCGCTCGCTCATTTGCATTAATTTAACTAAAGCTATTTTAACTATTGCTAATTTACATGCGCGATCGCAAACCGCGTGGCTTACCGTGATTTCGCTACAAAAGGTAAAATTAAATTTTTATTTTTAAATTTTATATTTATATTTTATTTTTATATTTAAAAAAAAATAAAGAATCTCAATTCTAGTTGTGATCCAGAAAACCCATCACTCTTTTGCCTCTCTCTTTTACCCAAAAAAGAAAGATTTAAAACTGGAAAATCAATCGTTGACTATCTGTTAGTTCCCAGTTCTAACGAGTATGACACAAAAAATATTAATTATTCAAATATTGACTTTTTTTGGTCCATTAATTATTTAGATGTTCGTAGTTGTTTAATAACCTGTATTACGGAAGTTGTGGAACATTTATAATCAATGAAAGCATCAAAGAAGGTCTATAAATTTACCTATTTATTTTATAATATAAAAATATTAAAACCTAAAGTCTTGAAATTTATAGAACTTTGCTTTTATTTTGAATACAAGAAAGTTACAAAAGCAGTTCCGGTTGTAGTGTTCCATGAAGAAGGTGCTCCACCCGTCTTCACGCCACAACATATCATATCTTTAGCAAAGAAAGAAACTAACGTTAAAATCATTTTGAAAATAGTAAATAATACTTATTTTTTTCAAAAAACAACCAAGTAATTTTCCATTTCTCTTCTTTTCATTTAAATAAACAAAATAGATTGATAAAAAACATAATTGGTTTTTTGGTGGTGGCAGTTGCGTGGAAACACCGCATACCATTCGCTCATGGACCAATTTCAAATCTCCAGAAAATAATTACTACAAATTTTCTCAACAAGTTCATTAAAATTGCTTACAAAGTTTAATTATGATTATTTATGGATGTTAATTTTTAGGCGTGTTTAGACCAGTGTTAACACGAGTTAACTAAGCAGTATTGCCAATGTATTTGACCTAAATCGATGATTGACAGCAACACTCAACAACTACCAATATGTTCAAGTATAATTTTAAGTTAATTTATCTTTTTAAAACTACGGTATTAATCACTCCTTTAATAAACCAATCAAAAGGATGTAACAGTATTCCCAAAGGTGAATTGAGCTCAATGTGCGACTGCGAGCCATCTTGCGAGTACGTAAATTGCTATTCTATAATTTCTATTGCTTTGCATTACAATGCTAAAATCGTAGTAAATGTGATTTTAACAGAACAATCGAATTTCGAGCAATTTAAAAAAATTTCAAACCTGTAAAGGGCCCATACAATCATAAACCAACATCTAACATGATCTTTGCCCAAGCCTTTCCAAATACACCAAAAGTAACTGATAAGACTTTTGGAAGTGGTTTTAACTCAGTGCCTCCAAATTCACCAAATGAAACTACAACAAATTCTAAAAATAGTGTTGTACCGGTATCAAGACCTCAATTTATTTGGCCTGGTTTAAGGTAATATTCTCTCTTCACAAAGCGAGCTTTAAAATTAATTTAAAATTTTTACATAAAAAAATAAAAATAGAACAGGAAAAACACTTTTTGTTGATGGTCGATTAATTGTAACTGAACGACAGATCAAAAAACCTTCGATTAAATTATGATACCATTTTTCAACATTAATTACTTTGAATAACTCACGTGCATTTTCAGTTGGAGAGTTTGTTGAGTGCGGTAGGTGGAGCGTGGAACATGTGGGTGGGATTCTCTCTCAGCATTGTCTTTTCAATTACAATTGCTTTCTACTTCACAAAAGTCAATGATACAAATCGAAAACTCAATTTATTCTGGCAAAATCTCGCTATTTCCTCCGCAATTTTACTCATCCCAGCCATTTGCGTAGCTCAAATGCATTCAATCACCGAGGAGCATTATCAGTAAGATTTTATTAATTGCGACTTTAACCATTAAAAACTGTCAGCAAGCCTTTTTCACAATGTCTTATTTTCAAAATATTTAAAGTGAAAGAAGTAGCTTCAACCGAAATCTCACAATCGACAGATTTCCCCACAGTCCGGTAAAGCATTAAATAATTACCTTAATTTTATTAATTCATTCCTTTCAATTTAAGCATTTATATTTGCAAAACCAATTTGTTTTATTCTTATAATAGGACAACACAATTAAGTATGGACATAATTTTTGGTGGTCTTTAAATGCTGGCAACTTTCCGAGTGTAGGAGATTACATCGCGGAGTGCACCTTCCTTTCTCAAACAGGAAACAAACGTTCTTGCCAGTAAATTTCGTTTTCGGTTTCTTCACTAAAACTCCTTTTTGGTATAAGCATAAATAAGTCATTGTAGGATGCAAAGTATACAATTTTGAACGTTCAATGACTTCGTAAACTGCGCGAATGTGAAACCTATTGACTTTGCTGATGAAGAGGAGAAATTAATAAGTACAGTAATTTCCTCTACGATAGTTGATTTAAATCTAGAAATTTTTTGTTCTGTTTTAGATATACAGGGTGAGTACAATAAAAAGAAACTTCACAAAATTGCCAATAAAATATTTATTTCCCAACGAAATCGAGTGATTTTTTCCACATTTGTACTAAACATCCTAACAAATAAATAGCCAATGTCAAATGTTTTCTAAGTTATCACCATTAGCTGGAATGCCAGCTCGAAAACGTATCTGCCAATCACCGCTTGACGCGTCAATGAGTGATTTATCAATCATGTGCCACAATTTTAAAATTTTCCCTTTTAACTCTGTAACATCATTAATCCTCGATCGGTACACTTTCTGCAGCATTATGTCCCAGACCTGAGCCTGAATTAGTTGACTACTCAAAAATTAAGAGGCATAATAGTCCAGAAAGTGTAATAATCGAAGATCAACAATGTTACAGAGTTAAAAGGGAAAATTTTAAAATTGTGGCACGTGATTTTTAAATCACTCATTGACGCGTCAAGCAATAAATGGCAGATACGTTTTTGAGCTTGCATTCCAGCTAATAGTGGAAACTTAAAACACATTACAATTACAATTACAATCGCTAAAATTCTAATTAGATTACCGGCAGTCATTAAAAATCGTTTAAAACGATTTGTGCTTGAAATTTAAATGTTTTCAAGAACTTCAAGAATACTTAAATTTTCTCCTTAAATTAGATAGGGATTCTACATGTGCAACCTGGCATTTGTCTAGTCTTTCCCTATTATTATTTAAACATTCTCTCTCGTGTCTCACAGCTTAATTAATTAACCTCTTTAAGGTATTCAATGGGGTTTAGGTTCATATGATTATTTAATTTATTTAAATTCTCAATTGAACAATTGTTGAGCTCTAATTAAAATCGATTTTGGCGGGAAAGTTGAAACCTGCATTGCTATTGTTAAATTTTCGTCAACGACCACAAAACACAACGCAACCGCAAAAATTATTAAAGCCTTGCCTCCTTCCTGCTCTAAAGACTACGATTAGCATTTAGGTGTTCTCTTTGGATTCTAAAGAGCAATTTAAATTTTGGTTTAATTTTCTTTGTTTGACTATTTCTGGTCCTGGTCAACTCTGACCTTTAACGGTTTTCGTAAACTTCAGTTACCTACATGTAATATCATATAACAATTTGAATGAGTCGTAGGTGAGAAATATTTCTTGTTTAGTCGGATCTGGTACATCTTGGCGGCTACAGGGTTTGGTGTAGTATCCGAATCGTGCGTAAATATTTTTTTCAGCACCTTTGTATAGTTCCATTGCCGATATACAAGTTAAACTGATATTTTGTAAGACGTTGTTGATATACTTAGTTGAATTCCATATGTAATCAAGTTTACAGGGGTTGTATTGATTGCAGAAATGTTCATGTTTCTGTAGTGGCTCCATTTGGATCCAAAAAAATTTTTTTAAAAAAAAAAAAAAAGAAAAGTTTGTTTACACTAAGAAAAAATCGTTACTGTTGACAGTTAGCTGGAGCGTAATGAAATGGTTGTAAAAAAATGTTTTTTATAACAGTAAAGTCTACCACCCCAAAATAAAAGCGATGAGCATGTTTGCATTTCCACCCATATGACAAGGAGGAGGAGGAAAGTGCGTCACCCCCAATTGCGTGTGAGGTTCGTACAACAGTTCGCCTTCGACAGACGCTTCGATTTCGACAGACGCTTCGCGTCTAGTCATAAAGAGGTTAGCAGTTAGAAAGGGGAAAAAGAGGATAAATAGAGTTGACTGGAGCTGACTAACTATCATAATAATTTTGGTTTTTTTGCAAGGAGCATTTGATATTTTGTAAAAAATTCAAAAAAAAAATATTATCTTAAAAAAAAAATGTCTTGAGTTGTATAAAAAGTCTCAACTCGAAGCAGTTTTAAAAACTGACGGTGTTTTTAATAATCGCATTTTTCAAAGATCGAGTTGGTTTAACCTGGCTGAGCAGACTGCGCATGTGGTTGCTTTTGTAGGAGTTGGGGTGATGATGGACGATAATAAAGCACACATACCACAGTGGAATTGAATTAACATCCAATTTGAGCATTTCGAGGACTTGGGCGGTGACTACTACAGATTCAAAGCTAGAATGATTATGGCACCAAATCATTAGGAGCAGTTATTGGGAAAGCTGGATGCATTTGAAAACATGATGGATGAAAAAAAAATCGAATTGGGTAGCGGACTTGACGTGGAGAATTCTTTCAAGCGAGCAGGCGTTTCAACATTGGAGTGGTTTGACTTTCCAACTTCAAGTCAAAATTATTTTATCAAAATGATATTGTTTCGTTGGGTGGGAATGGAGGTATGGAAGTAATTAGTCGTAAGGGAGCGAATTATGTTCGTATCGGCGCATATTGTAAATACGTGAGTTTACTTGGCAAGTTAGTGTGTACCCCGCCAGGAATTTGTTTTAATAATGAGTGGAAAAAATTTAAATTGAATCGGTGTGAAACTTCAAGTGCGCTTTGTCGAATAATGTACAATGTTATGTGCAATAAGAATGATGATGATGACAATGATGACGTAAGAATTGATTTTCCGAATTTGTGAAAAAATAAATATTTCAACGAAAATAATAAAAACGATAAAAAAAATTTTTGTAATTGAAAAAATGTTTTATTTTTTTAAAAAATATCAATGGTATTACGAATGGTATTACGAATTAACGCTGCTCTTTCGCGAGCTGCATGTTCCGCTAGTAACTGCAGGCGCACTCGGGCAGTAATTTCCTCCTTAATTTTTGTGGCCACCAGCCTCAATGCACGAAAGCAACTTGCGCTCCATGTTAAATCAATAGCATCGGAGTTTGGGCTAATTCATTCTTAAGAAAATGCAAATTAAAAAAAAATATTTTTGCTGATAAAAAAATTTATTTTTTTTCGAATTGAAAACATAATTTCCAAGTTTAAATTAATATGCTGATTTAAATAAATTTTTTTATTAGCATGTTCACCCACTACAATGCAGAGACAGATTGTCTTTCAAACTCAAACAGCTGTTCACAGTCCACTCAACATCTAATTCAATCAACACTGCAGAGACTTAAAATTCTGAATTAGGGTATGTTATGGTTGAGTTGAGTTGACATTTTCCTTTGTATAAACAGGGATTTGGGTCACACATGTTCACAATTTTTAATATTGATTAAAAGTTTTCTATAAACCTTATTTTATTTTCAATAATCTATACGCTATTTCAACATCAGCTTTCGCGTTTCTTGTTTTTGAATATTTTCTCCCAGGTTGATGCTTTCCATGAGCTTTTCGTTTATTTGCCCGTCCATTGAGCCTCAAATAAACCTACGATTGATGTTTATACATTTATCGTGCAAGAAACTCTTAATATAATTTTTAAGAATCGATTTTTAGCCCATTTTAAATGATAATAATTAGTGAGTAAAAATAATGTACAAAAATGCACTAAAAAAACCCCAAAGAGAACTCACTAAAACAATGCACTAATGAAAATAAAAGCTATACCAGTATCAAATTAATAACTGCAGAGAAATTGCACAAAACATATTAATAATTAACAATAAACCTCGAAAATCTTTGAATTTTAACTATCATTATAGTAAAAAAAAATAATATATTAGATGAATGCTAGAGAAAAATGATAAGCATTTTTAAGAAGCTCTGCTTATTCTTCACAAAACATGGACAGGCATAGATCCTATATAAAATTAATAAATACGGGTCTTGTTCGATTTACGACCCCAGACCGATTGTGAGACGATTTTCATACGTATCAAACTTGTTCTTTACTGCTCAAACACAGATGCGAAAGTCACGCTTTTATCGTGTAAAAACATGTAAAATTTCAAAAATAATTGCAGAGTAAGGTGGCGCTCTCAGCCCACTCTCCCACAAACATCAATAAATTTAGATTAAGTTCCTCCTTCATTTAATAAAGACATTAATTAAAATTGAACAAAATAAAAGAAGTTGCGCAACGCCTTTTCTAAAATTAAAAATTTAATTATTTTAAAATATTAGGCATAATCAATCATATTTCGATGGGGAAAAAATGAATCAATATCAATATCAAGAAAAGAAAATTATTTCGTAATTCCAATTTTAATATAAATTGGCCTTCATAAAATAAGCATGTTGTAATTGTTATGTAATTATAATTTAACCATTAATTAATAAATAATTACAAACAATAAATTTTCCACCACAATAATTAATTATTAATATAACTTTTAAAGAGGAAAATTAAAAGGTATAAAAATGGATTTCAAAAATGTTGAAAGTTAAAACAAAAATTCTTTTCGTTTTGTGTTTTAGACCAAAATAATAATTGCCGGTAGTAATTAAAAAATTTTAATTTTTTTTTGTTTTTAATTATTGGGAAAGAAAATGATTTTTAAATGGATGTTAATGCTATTGAGTGCGTTTATGCTGCTTCATTTCATTGCATCAGCTCCTCCTCCAGCAGAAGAGTAACTCCTTAATTAGTATATTTATTAGGTAACGTTTATGTTAATAATTATTGTGAAGGGAGGCGGAAGCAGCTGTGAATGAAGCCACTGAGCACTGGATCTCTTCCTCTCTTCTCTACGAAGGAGAGTATGGGGGAACAACTTCCAGCAATGGACAAGTAGGTGTTTCATTCAAGAATCGATATTATTATCATTGTTATTAATTTGTTAGGTGTGGAATCGTGGTCCAGGCTAAACATATTGGAAAAGGATATACAAAAATATTTAATTTACTATAATTGTTTTTAGAGTTGTTTAAATGATAAATCTGAAAATTTTAAAAATGCAAGCGTAGATAAATAAAATGCATTACAACAAAATTGTCAAATAATTAGGGTTAACAATACAACATGTAACTCACGTGCAAGGCGTTTTACAGTTACACATGTTATTCAATTTTTCCTGATGTATTCTATTGCATACTGATAAATAAAAGTTAAATAAAACTTACTTTTAAAACATATTGAAGTTCGGTTCACATTTTGTTGTATCATTGAATAAGGTATAAAACATCCGCAATAAGTTAAAGTTAAATTGTATAAACATCTGTCTAAGCAACCTTATGTTAAGTTATAAAGCAATTTAGTGAAATTAGTGAGTTTGCGCAAAACCACTCGAAACCATATTTCTCTCATAACCTAAAGTTTGTGATGCAACATCCGCTTTTTAAAAGTGTTGAAATTTTTAAGCTAGGGAATCAAGAGAACCAAGTGCAGCTCACACCGTTGAAATCATTCACACCCACAAGACTTTCTCGAAAAGAATTATTGTCACGTGGTATTTATTTTAAATTTTACCTAGGGTGTAAAATTAAACTTTGTAGCCTAATAATACTAGTATTAGTCAAAATAATAAACACTAGGTCATTGCACCCCAAATCTGACAAAATGAACTCCACTGGGAACACGACTCCTTAGCAGAAGGATTTAAATTAGCGCAAACCTTTTTTTTGCTCATTTCCAATTACCATTAAAATGAGGTCAAAATGACATCACAGATATAAAGGAGTGCTGTAAGGAGGTGCTGCGCAAATTCACTGTTGTAATTAATTTTTTATAATATTAGGAAAGCAAAGAATTATTTGTTACGTACGGGGTGGTGAATATATTATTTACCACAAATTTTAGTCATTAAAGGGGCAAGGATAGTTAATATTAAAGTTAATAAAGTTTGATTAAAGTATCATTAAATTAAATTTGAATAATTATTCATAAATAATAAAGGGGCTAATTAACTTGGGTTTGCGTTGTGTTTTGGGTCATATAAAATAAGTTAATTAGAGGATCGTTAAAGAATTAGGCCAAAAGAATGAATCAGATTCGGATCATTTATATCC
>JAQGAZ010001750.1:0-24974 GCA_034692225.1 Polydesmus complanatus | reverse complement strand
TCAACCCCCCCCCCCCTCCTCCCACAACCCCCCCCCCCCCCTCCTCCCTCTATATTAGGCACTCTTATACATCGCACTTTTACGACTTTACCAAATTTCAAATAAATACAATTTGTTTTCTAAGAAATTCTATATAAATTTTTATTTATTTATTTATTTTTTGGTTCAAAATTTTTAAATAAAAAGCTTACGAGTTAAGAAAGTTTTATATTTTTAAAATATTTTCCTTTATACGCCATTTTATAATCTTATTAGGTAAGGGCTCTGGTAAATAAATAAAAATCCATTTTCGGTGATCAAATTTGATTTCTATTTTTCGATATACACGGTGTTCCTAAAAAAGGCGAACCCCCAACTAAATCCTTTTAATAATCTAATAAAATGTGTTTATCTTATTAATATTTTTAATTAATTTTATATGATCTTTTTTTTTTTTGCCTATTTGAAGATTGCCGCCGTCTTATATCTACTCGTCGCCGTTTATGACGTCACCGGGTGGCGGTCTAATTCCACTGTCTCACGCACCGATCTCACCGGCCGCTGCCGCCGCAGCTGCTGCAGCCGCCGCCCAGTTCTACGACTACTCTCCACCCTACCCCGGAGCGGCCAGCGGACAGTTCGCCGCCAACGGTTACGACGCTTTCGGCTACTCCTCGGCCGCGGCTGCAGCGGCGGCGGCGGGATATCTGCCGGCGCACAATCCTTCGGCCGGCTACACCTACGCCCCTCTGCCTCAAGCCATCTCTCCAGCCGCCATCGCCGCTGCTGCAGCCGCCGCCGCTTCCGGAAACGGCTCCAACCCAGCCGGAAACGGCAGCGCGCACTTCCCTCTGGCTTACACTCCTCAGATGCAGGAGACGCGAATGCAATAACGCTCCGCTTATGATTAGAAAAAAAAAGAAAAAAAAAAATTAAAATTTGAAAATTAGCGGAAGTTGGCGAAGCGGAAGATGACGCTTGGGAAAACTCATTCCGTCCTCAAAACGACGTCCTCAACGTATTTTTTAATGTTAGTCGTTAATTTATTTATACTATTACAATTTTTTTTTTTTGAACTCTCGAAGAACTCTTTAATAATTATTATTATTATTATCGTCGCGCGGACATACTGTATAAGGACAGGAGATGACGCAAGTGGTCACACGACGGGAGAACGCGAAGGGTGATTGGCCGAGTTTAACGTTCGGTTGGAATTTTTACTTAAATCGCCTTATTATTATTATTTTTTATTATTATTATTGCTAATTTTTTTTAATTCGATTCGATTCGGATTAAAAACCCGGTGCCTACGTGGACGCGTGACGTCACACATCTTGTGCCTACCTTTAATAAACAAAAACATAATTTTTTTTTTTTGCCATTACGTAAAAGTAATGAAAGTGATACGCGCACGCGCATTCTTTACACACGAAAACGCCAGTTTTACGAAACGATTATTTTTTTGGGTGTTCGGAAAGTCGCTGAGCACTTATAACACGAAAATCGTTTATAAGCGCCCACGGATTTTTCGACCATTGTATAATACATTATAAAAAGCCCTAACGCATTTCAAATTTTACGATTCATCGTTTTACATTATTGTTTTGATGGTTATACGAGGTGCAAAATGTTCGCATATGACTGACAGCACTGACTCTTTAAATTTGACAAAACGCAATTTCCAGGTTATTTGCATCTCTTTTTAAAAGTAGTTTATTCAATTGAAAGAATTATTGATAAAAAGCCTCTACGTTAAAATGAATGTCATACCGGAAACTGGGTTTTTTGTCGTAACATATCATACGGTGTTGTCAGACGTTTTTACAATCTTAAAATGGGACTAAATAGAGTCAAGATGCAAAAGAAATAACCGATCAAAATATACATGGTTCCACATTTGAGGTTCCCAGAACTGTTATAAAGATTAAGGAAGAAGTATCCTTCGTTGAGTAGCTGCCCTTTGAAGGGCCGCTAACCTTCGCAATAAATGACAAGCTTTATGACCTCGTAAATCTCTCAAACCAGATTTAGATCATTTTGCACCTTGTATAAATTTTTGTTCTGCAAAAAATCAACATCGAGTGATGTAATATTTGCAACATGGGCCAAATAATTTTTTTTTTTCTTAATTTAAATACGTAATAAATAAAATCTCAAAACAACGTAAATAAATTATAATAATCTAAAAACCTCCCAAAAAAAAATGAAAATTCTTTCTAATTATTTAAATAATAATGAAGAAAGATTAAAAATGAAGTCATAATCATCGCTAAGATTAATTAATCACTCTAGTCACCTTAGGTTTATAATAATCCCAAGATTAATTGTTAAGTATTTATTATAGGAAGAAGAAGCACACGCGCATGCGCACACGAGTCATGTGCTTTTTTTTATGCACATTCTTTCTCTCTTTTTATTATTTTGCTCAAATTTATATTAATTATTATTATTATTATTATTACAATCATTTTATATTATACATGTACTCCAAAAAAAAAAAAAAAATGTCCATATTATAATCGATATACACCGTAGAAAATTATTTAGTTAATAATTATTATTATAATTAATCATGTTACTATTTATTTTCTCTCTATTTTTTTTAAAAAAAAAAAATCATCGCTTAATTAATCATTTTATTATCAATTAATCCATTAATTAATTAATTAGAATTAGCTTATAATAATTATATTAATCAATTTTTATTCTTAATCGCACACGAAGGTTGTTCCAAACAAAAAAAAATAATAATTAATACTCAAAAATAATGATTAATTTTTTTGCTTATAATTATTTAATAATTTAAGCGGATTTTAATACGAGAAAAAATCTGGCAACACTTCCTTTCTTTCTTTCTTGTCAATGTCAAAGTCAATGTAAACAATGTAAATATAATATTAGTAGTATCAGAATTATTTTTTAATTACGATTCTTTATTAAGTAATAATAATTAATTTATGCACCGTCCGATTACATATAGTAAATAAAAACAACAAGAAGCATCGTTAAACGGGAAGTGACGATGTTATTGGTGGAATTTCTTGTAAATACAATGATTGCATTAAACGACGACACTGCACGGTTATTGTTAAACTAGTTAAGCATTTGTATACTTACTGTAGAATAATTATCACTATTATTACTAGTAGTAGAAAATTACTATTACGTAGAGAATAAAAAAAACTCGCCATTTTTAGTTAACAATAATAATTATGTTCGAAATAAAATACTTTAATTCGAAGAAACATAATTAATTTTAAGATTAAGTAAATCAATCATCATGGTAATGGAATTACTTAGTGTTATTAATGTAATTAAACTTCAGAAGTCATTTCGAATTTTGGTGTATTTCTATGAGATTTCAGAACTACCAAAATCTCTTTAAGAAAAGAAAGAAAAAGCTCAACAAAGTTCACTAAAATCGAACAAAAAAAAATAATGCTAAAAAAAAATCATAAACCAAAAGCTAAAGGTAACAAATCAAAATATTGTACAAGGTGTTCGAAAAAAAATGCACCCAACTGAATTAGCATTAAATCCATTTTATGATCTAAATATTTGAACGGCACACGAAAGAATTTTCCTTTAAAGACAAAATATTTAACATTGAACTCTACTCCGTACTGGTAGTTTACAATATCCTCCTAGGCATTATACCCACTCACTATGCCCCCCCCCCCTCTCCACCTCACAACACAACAGCTTCATCGAAATTACCCCATGACAATAATTATTATTCGTTGGCACACTTCTTCAAATACTACATACTTATAAAGATTACACAATGTATGAGATGTGATGCTAGAAAAGGTTTATCAGACGAAGGAATCGACCAAATGATACTTTTGGTACCCAAATTCGATCAAACCATGTTATTTGCCATAAATAATTTTCTAAGCTCCCAAAAAAAAAAAAAAGTCTTAATACTAAACAGTTTATTACTTAACGTTATAAGCAAAAATAATAGTGCATGTACATGTACTAAACTTCATACAACACTCTTCTCACAGAAATCACTCACTAAATTAGAAGAAAAAAAAACAACAAAAAAATAAAAATAACAACTACACAAAGTCAGCAGCTTTTCAAAAGCGTTTATTACGCTCAAACAAACCTATTAAAAAAACAACTACTGTATTATTATTAAACCCAAAAAAGAAAAAAATATTTTTCGTCAAAAAAAAAAAAAAACTTGGAAAAAAAACTTTAAAACGTTTTAAAATGTTGGAGTTTTGATGAGCTTTTTTTTTTTCACTTTCGTTCTTCTGAAGTTTCTCAAATGACTGATGTACACTGTAGTTTTCTAGTCGAATGGCAAAAACAAAACATTTTTTTTTGCCACATTTACTTAATTAAAAATTGGTAATCAATCGAATAGAATCAATTTTCTAATCGAATGTAACTTCATTTATAAACGCCATGTTCTCTCTCTACTCTCTCTATAATTATATATCTGTACTTAAAGATTAATTAAAAAGAGTTAAACGAGAAACGACCAATTATTCTTATAAGAGCTCGGTCATTTTTCGCTTAACTCTTTTTGATTTTATTTTTTATCAAACTCTTTTGTTATTTTAGTCACGCGATGCGATCATTGTTATCATCACCTTTGTTAATGAAAAGAGAGCTCTTGAAATAATACTTGTTATATTTAAAATTGAAGCTCAAATTCTATGTTGAAAACAAAACGATAAAAATATGTTGTATATAAATATCGAATATATTAACTTTATATAATTATACACAAAAATGAACGCGTATATTTTAACATTATTACTATTATTATAATTACGAAGCGCTCTATATTATAAATAATATTATATACTTGTAATAATAAAATGAAAAACCACCCCCCAAAAAAAACAATTGTTGTTTTTTGATTTTGAAATTCCGTTATGTAATTAAACAACGCGCGTAGAACACCTCAAACGCGAAACACCTTACAGTTTTGACGTCAGAGATGACGCCAACCGAAAATCACTCACGGATAAACCAATAAAAAAAATAAACTCCCAAAAAGTCCCTTCCAACGACTTAAAATTAAACTTAACTAGGACCAATGGCATAAATAGAGCAAAATTAACCTCGAACGCAAGTTGAAGACGAACAACTTGGAATGCGCAACCTCTGAAAATGTTAGTAACATCCTAACGCAATACATCCTGCTTTCCGTTATTGGCAGTGAGACGGAAATTGGGAGTGCAGGACACTGGCTTTGTATTGCTTTCGTAGACTAAGCTTAAAATTAATACCTTTACTTATAGACTAGAATCCGGATCCATCGATGATGCGAAAATCCCCAGAAGTAGGCTGACGAATCGAGAGAATTCATCAAACTACTTTTTGGAGGCCATTGGATTTTTTGTGCGCAATAAATAAAATAAAAAACTAACCAGTATATGGCCCCATCGATGGTCCCACGCTTTTCAGTCCTGGCTATTGAGGTCGTCGTGATGTGGACACACGCGAACACATGAGCGAATACAGGCGCTGAAAAAAAAAAGAAAAGAAGCACATCATTAATAAAATGTTTAAATTATTAAAAAATAAGTAAATATTTAAAAATGGTAAAAGTGAAGTCACAAAATCACTAGTAAAAATGAAACAGGTTTTCTCGAGCAAAGGATTCAATGTGGTTCAAACAAGATTCAGCAAACCATCTTTTTCGAACAAGATCAAAAATAAATTTTCGATTATCCATTATTCTATAATCCTAGATAATCTTACTTAATTAATCCTATTAATCTCTATACTGGATCACTTCCAGGGCTCAACAACCGGATCAAAAACTAAATCACAGGAAATTCATTGCATTTCTTAATCCAGTTTAAACGACTTCAACCTTCGATTTCAAGTTTTATTTACTACAAAAACAATTTATTTCTTCTCCATCCAGCAGGATTTAGTAAAACAAAAATTAAAATCTAATTAAGCTTTATTTAAAATTAAAAAAAAGTTGTGCGCAGACCAGTAACTTCATCCTCTGTTATTCTTTTAATCACTTCCTCTTTCTTTTGCCAGCATCAACATAGATAAGAAGACATTATGATTAATTAAACCGATACTCAGCGCCTAAAACCATCGGATTAAACGAAACTAGATCTTACTGTTTGGCAACTGAAATATAAACAAAACATTCATTTTCGTGATCAAGAATTTACTAATAATTTCGCAAAACTGAAGTCGCCAAAGAAAAAAAGAGGGGGGAAAAAAAGTACTTATTATTTCGCAATACATTTGTTCCAAAGACTTTTGTTGCGAGCAGATAACGACTAGATTTTTTTTTTTTTTTTTTGGCAATTTAATCCGTCGGCTCGCGGGGATTTAAGGTTGAAGACCGCAGCTGTCGAAAAGTTATTTTTACTTAAACTCTCGTGTTATAGAGAGAAAGAGAGAGTCGTTGTTAAAAGTGCGCAACAAATATCTCGACTAAAATAAAAAGGATGTGTTTTGTAGTAGGTGGTACAAGGGTTGGTCGGGGCGGGAGATGAGCAGGGACAAAAGTTTTGAAATGCTCGCTCAATGCTATTTACAAGTAAAAACAAAAAGAAAAAAAAAATTAAAAGTTTTTATCTGTATCTCTCTCTCTCTCCATCCCACTCGAAGAAAAAGAAAAAGAAAAAAAAAACAGTTTTTTTTGAAGAGTGGAAAAGAGACGAAACATCATTTTAAAAATAGTTACCATAATTATTTTTTTAGTCCGATCTTCATTGTCGGGTTGTTCGACTGCGCCAATACGTCAGCCGGGACGTTGAGTTTTAACCTAGCCCCCAACCATTTTTTTTTTAGAGACATTTATATCTGGCAACTACGACTAGCGATAGTAATTAGCGATAAAAGAAACGGTAGACGGTAAAAAAAAAAACATGTCAAATTAACGAGATGGACCCCAGATTCGTATTCCTGTGGTCATTTTATTTTGGAAAAGTCGTTTCCAAATGAATTTTTTGTCTGAGTCGGTTAAATTGAAACCTTTGATTAACCACAACAATTCCAATTTACATTTTAGAATACTGTATAATTATTTTTAATTCATAATCATTTGTACTAATGATTGTGAAGAGGGGTTAATGCTGTAAAAAGGGTCATTGGAAACACCAAAAAATTAAAAACTGATGTTCTGGAACCATTTGATTAATGTCACCTTTTGAGAGAACATCCTACTACATATTGCTATAGATACCGTAGATACCGTAGATACCGGTAGTTTGTTGTTGTGGCTTTCAATAAGGAATTTTGAGTGAGAAGCAGTAGGCTACAGTTTGACAATTCTTGCTTCGATAAAAGAATTTGAAGATGAACGCGAATTGACAACACTGACAAAATCTTTATAAATTAAAAGCAAATTTTTTTAAAGAATTTGAACTACTGGGGCAATATTTTTTTTTTCTATTTGCTTTAATAGAAAATATTGAAGAGGAAAATCGTAAAATTACATAAACTCACATACCGGTCATTTAAATATTTGAGCTGTTTACAGTGTTTAGGCCTTAAAGGGTAATTTTGAAGGAGGAGAAGAATTGCTAGAAAGCTGAAATAATTACCGGTATATTATTTTATAAAATTAATTTAAAAACAACATTTAAAGGAAATTAAGCCTTTGTTTCTCTATAAAAATGAAATTATCTAGCTAATTTCAATAATTAAAAATAATTGTTTAATATTTATGAATAAAACCCATTACAAATTTAGAATTTGCGGTTTGAAACATTGAAAATTTGAATTTTCTCCTATAAGGAAACTACTTATACCGAAGAAAAAGACGAAGTTCGACAACACTGCTTTAAAAATAAAATTTCTATTTCCTTTTTTTCTTAATTTTCTAAATAAGAATTCAAACAATTGCCTTAAAAACACAGAAATAGTACGGTAACCAAAAAAAAAAAGGCAATAAAAGTTAAGAAAACAATCCTCATTTTTATCGTCAAAAACGATTTTCTAGCAATAAATTCTCTGAAGGAAAAAGTAAAAAAAAAAGCTTAAATAGTTGTTGAAAAATGCAAAGTTTTAAAAGTGTTTATTTATTTTTTTTCTGGCCTAGTTAAACGAAAACCCGATTCTTTTTCTAAATTAACTATTTCTATGATACGCACCGCCAAATACTTCACCGATTAAAGCGCGACTTTACTTGTTACTTTAGTTAAAATAAAAGAGTTTATATTCTTTGCCAATAATAATAAAAAAAACAAAACAAATAAAGTAAACTCTCGCAGTTTAACGTAAAATGCGCTTAAAGTTGACGTCACGAGCAATAAATAATTTTGTTATCTAAATTCAAAATTTTTTAAACAAATTTTACTAGACGAAATTATTTCTTTCTGGTTCGTTTTCTTTCCGTACACCGCGTATACGGAGTTAAAAACGAACAATTTTCCTTTAAAAATCTTTTTCCCCTTAAAAAATATTTTTTTTATTTTATTTTTCAACGTGAAAATCCTCATTAAAAAATAATATTCCCAAAGATTCTATCAATTACTTGGAACGACGTTTACAAAATAAAAAAAAAAGCGCCTGGTGCAGCATCCCTTACCGGATGTAAATTAAACAAAAATATGATGTATGAATCAACACTTTGAGCAAAATTCCAATTAGCACCAAAATTCCTCTCATCAACATCATCATCATTTTCTCCTTCATTTTTTTCCCCTTAAAAAAAAAAAGAAAAAAATCCCTAAAAGATTTTTCAATTTTTCCTTCCAACTTTTTTTTTTTTTTTAAAAACTTCTCGACGAAATTCAAATTGAAGCTGTGACGTCAGAGAGCTACCGTAGAGGGTGAAAACAGATGTACGATTTTCCATATACTCTCCCCCCACCCACACTTTATATATTCCACCATCATCAATCTGGGCTTTCATTCCCCCCCAACCCCCTTCCCCCCTTTCAACGTCACACCCACACCTATCCATTTTCACTCGATATTGATCACGGGCCTTTAATTATACATAACTACATCAAAAGAATAATACGATATGTTGAGGAGAGAGAATAAACGAGCGGAAATCCCAACACAAAATCTATATTATATTTTAAGGGAAAGGGAATGAGGGAAGAGGGGGGGGGGGGGGGGGGTGCCTTAAAAAATATGTCGCGGGCCACGGTCAATCGTCGTGGGAGGCTTTCGTTAAGTTCCTATACAACGAATAGAGTGGTTTCCGAGACTCAGAGAGAGAGACAATCTGTTGCTATTGGATACTTGTTGAAACGCACAATCAGTGAATGAAAAACTAAGCACTTGTTGTGTTCTTCAATATAGAAAAATCATAATAAAACTTACTAATGGTATAAAAATGTTTTCACTTTTTTTTTTCGTAAACACAAATTTTATCTTAAAAATTATAAATCAGCGTTATAATAGGAATATTTAATAATTTTTAGCTAATATTTACATAATTTTTCTAAATGTAAACGTGACTCTCTAATGGAGTAAATTAAATCATGATTCTGACAAAATTAAGTTCCTGTAAAGTTCTTTTGCCATGTAAACCATTTCTTGCATCACACCCCCCAAATTTTGTAGTCTTCCTAATTTCAACCTGGGATATTGAAGAAATGCGCATTGAACGTATGATACAAGAATAAGACAATCTCGATGAAGAATAATAAAGAAATTAAATTTAAATTAAATGAACTCCAAATTCCAATTTCCAAATTTAAATACCGGTATTGAAATTATTGCTATGATATTGCGTAAAGTTGTTTGAATCTGCAGTTGAAATGTGATTACCAAAACATCGATTCAGTTTTTGCACTTCTGGAAGTATATTATAATATACTGTACATGCTTTTGCCGTCAAGGTGACGAACAAAACAATCGAGAGAGAAAATAACTCAAAAATTTCAACTTTTCAGTGACGATAGAAAAGTTACTTACATTAAATATTTATGTTGACCGTGTAATAATATTATACTGTATTATGTAAAAGCTGAGAGTAGAAATACCGCGTAAAAGTCAAAGAGAATGTTGCGTAACATATGTTTGTTTTGATTGACTGTGTCTCCGACTTACTGTACGTGTTGATTCAGTGAAACACCAGAGCAAACATAAGAGAATAATAATCGTTATTACTGAATTCTCGAGGTTCTTTTCAATTAACTTAAACCCTATAGCCTCAATAGGGGGGAAAAAAAACTCAATTTCTTACAAAATAAAAAAGAAAAAAAATAAATAAATTCCAAAAAGATTGCAAACATTTTGCGTTACATTTTTCTTAGAATGAAATAAAAATAACGAATTATTTTCTAAAACAACGAACAACATGCCTTATAAAAAAAATTAATTAATTCCTACCGTATTGTTATTATACTTTTCTTACGATACTGTTTAAAAAAGTCTGTATTTAGATAAATATTTTTTCAAAAAAAAAAAAATAAATAAATAAAATAACTATACAGTATTTTAAGTAGAATGTTCACACAAATTAATTGCGTCACTTACGAGTTACTTTAATTTAATATTCCTACTGTAGCTCAAAATAAATAAAATATACTACAGTATTTTAAATGTAAATGTATACGCGCAGAATGTACGAGTATAATAATTGTTTTCCCCGCAATTAACATAACGATAAAAAAAATCAGCATTTTAATAAATGTAATTCTACTTTATGCTAATAAAATTAAAATAAATATTAAATTGTATTTGATATTTTTTTTTTTTTAAAGTTATTTTTATACGGTATCCCAGTTGTGAACATAGACACAGCTGTGAGGAAATGAATTTGAGGACACCTGGTGGCACAACTCCTCATTACTCAAAGCGAATACAAATGGTAAAAGCGCCGTTGAGATTTTGCCCGCTGAACGCTCTCTCAACATGGCTGCTACTTGAAATACGTACAAGCTCGAGTAACCACGCGTGTAATCTAATAATTATTAATCTATTCAGCCGGCACAATATTAATAAATAAATATACAAAAACATATTACATTGTTCATATTAGATAATATTATGTATTACTTATCTAATATAATACGTTTTAAATGTGCGAAGTGAAAATAATAATTATGCTTAAAATCTCTCTACTTACAAGTTTACCCAATCCCGAAATTGCCGATGATCGATGTCATCAGAATTAGGAAAAGCACGATTAAATAACACGAAATCGTGTGAGAAGAAGAGTTGACCGATGAATAGTTTATACTTTTGGCGCAAGGTGAGCTGCCAATAACCGTCGTAAAATATCCATCGATTAAAATCATTAAATTTTTGTCTTGGCACGCGAAAATCGCCCGTTGAACATCCTTAATCAGAGTCTCCATTTGTCTATCAAAAACCAAACATTATTATTAATAACAACTCACGAATAAATTATATTAATGAATGCTTTTGTTTATATTATTATAATTATTTTCTTCCTTCTGAATGAAAACACGCTTCTTACCCGCAGCTGATGGGGTTTTCTGCGGCCCACAAGTAGCTGTCCAAAGCGATTACTTTTCGGAAAATGTCGTTCCCGGGTAACATCACGCACTCGCTGCCTCCGTTCAACGACACCTCTATACGTAACATACGCCATACCATTAATAATAATTACAAACTTTCATTAATTTCATGAGTATTTGGGTTATAATTAGATGCACGATTGAACGCCATGCCTGCAACAGTTTGCCATCCCACGGCGCATGTGTAAGGCGCTCCGGCCAAACCGATGGCGTCCACCCAGCGGAGATAATCGTCAACTGAGCGGCTGCAGTTGGTCTCGTAGCAACGGGCGCTGAAAGATGCCCGGCAAGTGTCAAAGTAATTCAAACTATTCAAAAAAAAAAAAAAAAAAAAAAATACCTAATTATTATACGGTAATGTTATTTTTTTTTTAAACTAAGATTAAAAGTTTTAGGAATACAGTAATTTCAACGCATTTGATGGGGGGAAGTTGTCATGTACAGTGCTGCCATTACTGGAGGTTGCACACTGGAACTGGAACTTGTATGGAATTTGAATTTTGGATCAATCTCCGATTTTTAACCAGAACGTGATTCAGATGCAAAAAAAATATTGGTTTAAAGGGGAGGAAAAAATTGGATTAATCATTAATATTAATCGGAAATAGGTATTTACCCGCACATGTACTCCCAAGTGAGACTGTTGACATAGATGAGTGACGTCAGAGGAAGCATCAACTTCTCGTTGCACGTCCGCGCGGTTATGTAACGTTGAACTTCGGGCGAATATGGATCTATCCCAGCTATTTAATTAAGTTTATACTTATTAATTACATTTAAAAAAAAATTTATTTGAATGCGTAATAATAATTTTTTTTTTGATACCTTGAGCGTGAATGACTCGCAGCGTATACGGTGACGTCAGTGACATCCATCCGATTAAAAATAACCACGCAATTTGCATTGGAAAATCTTATTTTTTTTAAAAAAAAAAAAAAAAAAACTAAATTTCTTGAATTAGAGCAATAATGAAAGACGACGGTAAAACATGATCGGATAAATAATTTTGTTCGAAATGAATGAATTGGCTAAGGGTGGGAGGGGGAGAAAAAAAAAGTTATGAAATTGTGTTGTTGACATGGAAATAATCGAATTTTTGTTGATAACGAAAATACGTAAAGATAAGAGAAATAACAAATATTTAAAAATTAGGTGATGAGCGCCGCGACGTCATTTCCTTAAAGGATTATGCAATATGGAAAATCATTTTTTAGTTGTGAAAGTTGAAATAAATGAGAAAATTAAAAAGGGTTTGGCAAACTGACAAATCAAAAGGCAGTTTTTTTGAAGAGGTTAAAGTTCATCCACCAGGTACATAGACAAACCAACTTTAGACAGAAGAGTTGAGAGGCAAAAGTCTCTATCCCCAAGGTGATCGCTGGGAGGCTTAGACTTGTTTGCCTCTGAACCTCTTGAACGATATGTAGGCTTACAGTACACTTCATTTTTTTGTCTTACACGATTCCATTAATTTTTCCACTTTAAAAAATTACACAAAAAATGCACGCGACTGCTCACAAATTTATGCTGTTTGATTGAACTAGAGTTTTCAACTATTTTTTTTTAACTAATTAAGGAAGGGCAAAGATCATTCTTTTTTACCCCTCCCCCTTTTCCCATAAAATTTATTTTTATTTTTTGGTACCGGTACTGCACTTATTTATTGCCAACAATACTGTAATTAAAAATCGTTAAAAAAAAAAAATTAATCGTAAAACTTTAAAAAAAAAATATCTTTTTAAAATTTTATTAAAAAACTGTATAAAATTGGCGTATGACTAGCAATAATAATAATTACTATTTACATTTTGGAGGATAATAATTAAAAAATTTCAAACGTAAAAATTGAATGCCATCAAGAATTCAAGTGTTCGCTTTCAGGCGTTAAGTTATTCTGAGAGGCATTTTTTAACTTTTCCATGTCTTCTTTAGCTTGTCTTCGGAAAAATCCCATCTTAATTTTTTTTAAAGAAAGAATAATAATTATTGTAAATATACATTTATTTTGTTATTTTTAAGCGTGCTATACCTTGATTAAACCAGCGACGATTAAAATGAGCAACAACAATCCGCCCACCACGCTGACCGGAATGATCCAAGAAGCGATTTCTTTGGGCAGCGGCGGTCCGCCGGGTTTCACTTCCGTCGTCACCTAAAATCAAAAAAAAAAAAAAAAATCGATTAGGTACTTATTTAATCAATAAACGCTTTTTTTATATCATTTTCGGTATTTACGTAAGCTTGATCTGGTTTGTGACGGAGTGGTTGAATATCTTCGGTTAAATTAGGAACCCAAACGTAGGCTTCACTCATCACTACAGCGATGTCTAATTTTCCCTACAAAAATAACAAAAAAAAAAACATTTTAATACGGCCTTATTTTAAATGAAGATTTAGATATTTACCATCATTGGCTTTAATTTAGGAAGACTAGTCATAAATGTAATCATTAAAGAAGCTCCAGTCTCCTTGTCGAATGGACCAACAGTGCAGGTAAGTGTTTTGCATGGAAATGTGCTGCAATTCTGTTTAACATTGAAATTTAAATTTAAAATTTCTTTTTTCTTTTTTGAATAACAAAAAAGTTATTAGCTAACCATATAGAAATATTCCTTAGGTTTCAATTCTTCGCTTAATTGCGTGTTGTTAGAGTCGGCGGCGTCATCAATGGCTTCTCTACGACGACGACGAGCTTCTGGTTCCAAAGCAGCCGATGGGTCGGATGGAGTGGGCGCCACCGGAGCGATGTCCCCTTCGCAACTGCCAAAAACGGCGCCCTTATAACCATTGCGTTTCTTTTTATACAAAATATCATAAATTATAAAATTATTAAAATCTATTAAATTGTTAATCAATATTTTACATCGATGGAAGAAATTTGAATAACGTTGGATTGGTCGTCGAAGAGCGGAGAAGGATATCGGATTTCTATGTTGATGGTAGCCATTCGACTTGGACCATAATTAAAAATCTAAAAAAAAAAAAAAACATGATAATTATTAATTAACATTTTTAATGATTTTTTTTTAAAATTTATATGTAGGCTACCTCGTATAAATGAGAAAAATTAGCGGTGGCTCCGTCTTGAATTTTGCCTTTGTCGTCGTGGTAGTAAAACACCTGATCATTAATTGTGGATCTATATAAAAAGAAAATAAGTTTAATTAAAAAAAATTAGCTTTGATAAATGAGATAGAGAAATAAAATAGGATGAAAGTACCAAATTTTCATAAATGAAAAATGGCACTTTTAGCCCTTTTTTTATTTCCACTGCTCAAAACAGACGCTCGATGAAAAAAATGTGATTGTTCGTATTAAATTTAACAAAATAAAAAATATTTTTACCCAATAACAGATATATCCGCTTGAACTTTGACCGGAAGTGTGAGGACAACATTGTTATCCGCTCGTTTAGCTTCGTCCTCGCTGCTGTCACTTATGGCCGTAGCGTTAATCATCAAAACTCCGTTTTTTACAGGGATATTTTGCACGTTTAAATTTAAATCCAACGAAACCTTTAAAAATAAAAATATATACAATTTTTTTTATTAAATTATATAAAAATTTGTTTTTAATTAAAATGCACCGAAGTGTTGTTGTCCAGAGGATTAGCTACCAAGCACACCAAACGAGGGAGAACTTGGTCTTTGCTGTTGAACTCGCAGATGGGAGGGATTTGGTCGACGGTCATCCATTTAGGAAGAGTGAGGAAGACGCGAGTGGCGTAGGCTTTTTCACCCGCGTTGAACACGTTCAAATGCAGAACCAAGCGGTTCTTGGACCCGATGGCGAATTCGCCGCGGAGATCGAGGTCTTTGAAGTGCGCTTTCAGACTCAAATCGCTTTCGCATTTGTCGTCGTTACCGCAGTGCTTCATGAACAGGACGGTAGTGATTTTTTGATTCCCTTCGGGTTTATCCACCAGAGGACAAGTGGAACAGAAGGATTTTTTGAAGGAGAGCGGATCGGGAATCATTTCGTACGACATCTTCATTTGAATAGGAGTGATGTAATCCGTCGGTTCGGTCTACAAAAAAAACATGTAAAAAATTTTAAGTTTTAAACTGGTTAAAAAAATCAATCAATAATTACCAAAGCTAATATTTCCAATTCGTTGCATTGTTTCACGTCTTTGGTTAGTTTGATTTCTTCAT
Source organism: Polydesmus complanatus (assembly GCA_034692225.1). Classification (NCBI taxonomy): domain Eukaryota; kingdom Metazoa; phylum Arthropoda; class Diplopoda; order Polydesmida; family Polydesmidae; genus Polydesmus; species Polydesmus complanatus. The sequence continues at coordinate 9,397 of JAQGAZ010001750.1, read as the reverse complement.
TAATTTTGCTTACCAATTGATCTTTACTGTGTTTTATCGAAACTCTCGTTAAATTACCTTTTAACAAATCGATTTCAAATTTGGTTCGAATTTCTGTAATTACATTTTTTTAATTTTTCATAATTATTATTAAAAATAAAATAAAACAACATTGGAAATGGAGGTTCAAAAATATTGTACTTATGGTGGGTGGGACGTGTTGTCCGGTGTAAGTGAAACAAATGCTTTCTTGAAAACAACTGTATTTATTCCCGTTATATAAACAGTTTTTCTTCTCCATATCTAATTGCAGAACGCTGGAACTTATGGTTCCTTTTAAATAAATCAGAGGTCGGCTCCTAAATTCATTTAAAACATTTTAAAACTTATTTTTATATAAGATGAATTTTTAATACCTGAATAGAAAAGCTTGATCCGAATTGAACGATCCGATAACAATATCTGTTTTTTATTTTTGTTTTATAAAAAAAAGTAAGTTAAATAGGGTTTAATATTAAATTTTTTTTTTTGAAAAAACTAGTTTTTACCTGGATAATAATTATTATCAACATCCAATCCACGACTGATGGACATGCCAAATCCTTTGGCTTTATTCCCCACAACAGCAGCCACAATTTTCTAAAATAAAAATTCTGCGGTTTAAAAATTCTAAAATACGAATTTTTCTTAATAATGAAAAATTTCCAATAATTACTTGTTGAAAATGAGCTTTGAGACCTTCGGCACTTCCGTGATAAATGTACACAGCCCCGCGATCTTCTTCAAAGGGCGCTCCAATAGCCACATCTACACATCATCGTAATCAAGAAAAGTTGATTTAAAAAAAAAAAATAATAAAATGTGTATGAGTCTACCTTGATATCCATCCATATTTATATCTCCGATGTTGATAATTGTAGTCCCGAAACGAGCTTTGGGAATAGCTGAACCCATCAGACCCTGACCCACCAATTGCAGATGAATCTTAAAGCATTATTTTTATAATTTTTTATTTTAAAGAGAAAACTATATTAAATTTAACTGACTTACCGAACCCATGTTTTGAAAGACGTACACTTTTCCTTCGTCTACTGATTTACTGTGCATCGGAGCTCCCACCAAAAGGTCGTCCAGGCCGTCGCTGTTAAAGTCCACGGCGCACACCGAACTGCCGAAATATTCGCCCATTTGTTCTCCTCTTTTATCCACTTTCACGTCGTACATTCCGTTTTTGATTTCCACGATGTAAACCTTACCAGACCAAAAAAAAAAAAATATTATTATTAATCGTTGAATTAAAAGTGAAAGGGTTGTTTGTTGTTTACCACTCCTCGGTATTTATCTCTCGGAGCACCAATCGCGTATTGAATTTTCTTATTCTCTGAAAAACGTCCCGACGTCACGGCGTAACCTAGAAAAGCGTCGAAAAATAATCGTTTAAAAACAATAATATTTTTTAAAAACAAGAAAATTTTATCGTGATTTTAAAAGCTTTTTTTAAAATTTTAAACGCTTTTTAATAGTGTTTAAGTAATTTTCAGAAAGTTCAAGAAGTTGGTCGAGTTTTCAAAATATTTTTTTAATCATTTTTAATTTAAAATTTTTTTTTTGTTAATTTTCTAGGAAGTTTATTGAAATTTAATCTTCCGGAAGTACCGTGTGAGTGTGGCGCAACAAGTGTTTCGTCATTAGGAGCGCAAACCCCTTCTACAAATAACTTAAATTAACGGGAAAAAGAGTGATGCATTTTCGAGCTACAGTAGTTTCCTTTTTCAATTCCATAAAGATCATTACAACGAGGAGAAAAACCAATTTCATAATAATTAATTCCTACTAAAAAAAATTACCAAAGTATCCGGTGTAGTCAACATCCGGTACGACATTGGGGACGGTGATCGTCCCGTAAGTTCGAAAAGTGCTGCCTAAACTTCTTTTCTGAACAATTCCGGATTGGGTTCGACTCAATAAAACCGATGACCCTTAAACCAAAAACCAAAAAAAAAAAGTAACTGTTATTAAACGAGGGTAGATGATGACGTCAGAGATTGATTTACCTCTCCAATCTTGAATTCCGGGAGCTCCCAGTAGCAACGAATCCGAGTCCTAGAGAGTGAGGGGGAGGAAAGAAAGAAAAACAACGAAGATTAGTAAGCATCTCTCGCGATTGTATTTAAATTATTTTTAAAAGTCATCAACCTTTTCTTTTTCCTAAAAGCAGCCACAAAATCTCCCACCATACGCAAATAATAATAGTAATCCAAGTCATAAAAACTTGTTGTTGTTGTTGTTGTTTACTTACTTTAATAAAGTGAGCTGAGATTCCCATTTGAGCGTAAGCGTACTTGTAATCGTTATTGGCCGTAAGTTGATCAGCTAATGAAAAATAAAAATTAATCAAAAAAAAAATTATTACGGTACCGGTAATTAATTAAAAATAAATAACAATAATGATGAAAATAGGAGAATATTTACGTTTAGAAATGAGAGGGGTAAGTTTCTCGAATGACATTTCGCTGAAATCTCCGTCGATCGTATAACACACACCGTTCACCAAATACCAGCTTTGATAATACTGATTCACCCATAGATGACCACAAGCCTAAAAGTTTTAATTAAAAAAAAATATTATATACATAATCGGTATATACTGTAAGAGTGTTTATCGAGACTTGGAAGCAAGAAAAAAAGTGATTTTGTTTAAAATGACACGAGAGTTTTTTCGAATTTGAGCTAAATTAAAAAAGCAAAAAAGAATTTTTTTAAAATTAGAGAATAGCAATTTTCAAGCTTAAGAGTTTTTTTTTTTAAAGGAAGAAGAGCTAGGGAGTAATTTAAAACATTTTCCTAGTGATGATTTGACTCAAGAAATGTGATTTACCGAGTTACATGTAAGAAAGCGAATTTTCAAATATTTCTCAAATTTTAAAAGTGCTTTTTTGATTTATGAAAAGCATTTTTTTTTTAAATTTAAAGAACCTTTTTTTTTTTAAGAGACCGATTTTTATTTAAGCTAGGAAAGCAATTTTTCGAGTCAAAATAGTGATTTTTCAATCTCGAAATACTGTAATTTAATTTTGAAGAAATTTTTATATGAAAATATTTCTCAATTTTTAAAACTTAATTTTTTTTTTAAATTTGAGTCAAAAAAATAGATTTTTCGAATTAAAAGAGTAAATGTTTTAAACTGAAACTGTTTTCCAATTTTTAAATCTGCTTCATTTTATTTTAAAAGCCTTTTTATTTGATTTGGAGAGAATTTCTTTAACAAAGAAGACAATTTTTTGAATTAAAGAAAGTGCTTATTTGATGCTAAAAATATTTTCCAACATTTAATTAAACTGTTTTTTTTTTTGTTTATAAAGTATTTTTTTGAGCCAAGAAAGCGATCTTTCGAATTAAGAGTGATTCTTTTAAGCTAAAATTGTTTTCCAATTTGTTTGGTTTTGAAAGCTGTTTTTTTGAGTCAGAAAGCAATTTAAAGCGAAGTAATTTTTCTAGTTTAAAAAATTAATTTTTTTTTGAAAACAAAAAAAAAAAATAATACAAAAGTTGTGACATGAATTAAGAAGAGGGGGGGGGGGGGGAGGTGACTGACCACTATTCGTCCATCCATATAGTCTGTGGTGTCCACACTCACTCCTAGCCATCCATATTCTTTCCGATCTCTGTAAATCTTCTCTCGATCGACGTAGTTCACGTCATTACCTATTTTTTTTATTGATTCAAAATACACGTTAAAGATTAAAAGAGGTGAACCGGATGTGGTCGAGTAATGCGCCTACCTCTGGGATCTAATTGTAAGACCGAGCAATCACTACTTCCCTGAAGATTGATCGGGCATTTATAGATTTCTCCTGGTTCTTTCAGAGAAAGAAAGTTGGTCGAGTTGGCTTTCGGTGCTCCAACGATTAACCTACGAGAAAATCAAAAATAACAATTAAAACAATAAATAAGAGGGTGGAGGGGAAAGAAAAACTAAAGAACGCTGTTCTTTTGACCTATCTAGTCCATGTTTCTATCGCTTTTATGGGCTTATCTACAGTAGTCACTGCTCATTCCCCCTCCCCATCTGGTCTATAGATAACAATCAAACAAAATTCAAAATGCGAAATTTATTTTATAAAGGTTGAAAGTACCCAGGCATTTAGTTGCCAAAAAAAAGTGTCATTTGTTTTAGTTTGGTGCATAAATTGCTCGTCACATGGCAGGTAAAACGACTGTCCAAGTGTCACTTTTTCAGCTAATTTTTTTTTTTATCAGTCAAAAGTTTGACAGTAACATTTCGGATCCTTAAAAAAAGTACTTACTGTACAATCAATGCAATTTGACAGATTCGCAATGTTGTGTCTGTTTTTTTTTTAAACTATATTTGGTAGTCACAATGATATTTTAAATTAATAAAACTAGATCTTCTAGTGTCCATTTAGGATTATTTTTTTAATGATACGGTACTATCTAATCTTAATTAGTTTATTAACCGAACATATAATATAGTTTTTACATGTAGTTTTATAAAACGCAATACTGTACTGTATAATCTCTGTACAGCCGAATTTGTGAGAAGAACAAGCAGTTCGTTTAAAAAGAAAAATTAAAAAAATGTTGACAAAATTTCATAAATCTCAAAAAATATATATATATATATTAGTAAAGCATGTGCACAAGAATTAATTAATGCGTTTCTTATCTGTATTAAACGAACATTTTTAACCCCTTCTCATTTGGGGGCAAAACACATGTTTACATTCAAATTTCACTCATTCGCATGAGGAAAATGATCGAGTGGGGAAAACGAATTTCTTGCTGCATATTGCTGAAAGCTCTTCAATTCTATTAAGCTTAACACAAATTTTTTTTTTTTCTACAGTAGTTAATAATAATTTGCTGTTGATTTTCATCTCGCCTTCTTTTGTTATACAGTACCTAGTTAATTATTTTCGTGTAGCGCACTCTGAATGCGCCCACATGAAAGGATTTACTGTTATGATTTTCACATCATTTTTGCTTTGATTAATGTACGGTAAATATTTTTATAGGCGTATTGGGAATTTGCAAAATATTTTTTTTTATAATACGATGTTATTTATTGATCATTGTTTGATGCTTAATAGATTTTTTTTTTTACAGTAGTTTATTTAAATCTTATTTTTTCTTCGAATTATTGTTGTTTTAAAAATAACAGAAACTGTTAATCTACTTGTATGTAATCTCTTATCAAAATATTTTCGTCGGGATACACAATAGTAGCGCCTAAAATAGTACCGGTATTTTTTTTTTTGTTTTTGCGGCTTGAACTTTGCATTTTGTAGAAAGAAATGCACTTGGCAGAGAGAGAGAGAGAGAGAGAGAAAGTGCCTCGGTGAGAGAGAAAGAGAGAGACCGGAAATTTCCGATTCATTTTCGATTTCCAAAAAGGATTTCCTTTGTTTTTTATAATAAAAACTGTATTTAAAAATAGCAACCTGAAAATCTCTCTGCATTTTATTTTCATGTTTTTCGCTATTTGAATATGAATAAGGAATATATTAATTTTTGTTGAGAGTAACACTCGATCCGAATCACCGATTAAAGTGATGTTAGATCACGCATCAAGGTCGCCTAAATTAAAAGATCAAAGCAAAAAAAAAAAAAAGTCGCGTAACATTAACGGAAGTTGTTGTTGATGGTGAAAAAGGTTTCAATTAATTCGTGTATGTTATGATTTTGATAAGAGATCAAAATCGTTTTTTTTTTTGTTTCCAACTGGAAAAGCGTAGGTGAAATCTGCGAGTCGAAAAACCGCTCTCTGTGTGGGTGACGCACTCAACTCAGATGAGTAAGTTCAGCTGCAATGACTGAATAAAACGTAATACATGTAGTAAAACAATTGATGTAATTTAATAAGCAAGTAATACGAACCGGAAAAATCTCACAATCAAATAATACACATTGAGTTAACTTTCCTTTTTTTTTTTTTTCTTCCTACTTTAAATAAATTAATACAGTACACATGCGATATTACGCAATATGTTTTACTTCACACATTTTCTACCCTATTTTCATCGATTTTTGACTTCCAAAATTTAATCATTTTGAGGATGATTGTTATATAGCTTTTATTTAAAAAGATTGTCCGAGTTAACTTTTGATTCAAAGATGAACGATATTTTACTCAAGTTTGTTTATTTTCGAATGTGTTTACTTTGAAGGCGTTTTTTCTTCTCAAAATAATTATTCACAAAGGTTTATTTGAACTTGAAAATCTTTGATCACTGAGAAGTGAAGCAGCTGTTCAATTTCATTTTGAACCATTTTATACACTCTTTCGTCTACCTATCACTTCATTGTGAACGATTTTTCACTTCATTTTGAACAATTTTTCACTTCATTTTGAACAATTTTTCACTTCATTTTAACCGATTTTTCACTCACTGTTATTTCATTTTGAACGGCGTTACACTGTATTAAATATCTGAACAGTTTAATTCACTTTTCATTGCATTTTAAGCGATTTTTTACTGCTTTTTGAACGACTTTATATTAAATACTTGAACGATTTTTCACTATACTGTATTTTGGCCATTATTTTTTCCTTATAATATTTATTTTAAACGACTTAATATTACATTATAAGTAACTTTGTGTTAAATTCTGAAGAATTTTTCTCACTACCGGTTATATTAAATATTTGAACATATTAACCCAATTTAAACAATTTCTGACTAGCTTACATTTTGATCAACTATATTGTGCTAAAATTTGGATGACATGTCAATAATTAAAAAAAAAAAGAAAACCTATTGTTAAATAAAAATTTAAGCATATAATTTTAAACTAACATACCGATATTTAAACATGTCTATTAATTGCGAATGCGTTTATTTATTTAAATGTCTTCTTCAATGAAATTCAATTACTGTTACATCTACATTTAACATTATTTTTTTCCCCCACAACTACTCTTGTACGTTTTTATTTCGCCATTTAAAGCGTGTAAATAAGGCATGAAAAATTGCTTAAGAGTAATAATTATTAAGGTCAATACTTAAAAGAAAATAAAATGGTACGTTTAGTTTAATCAACCCAACTTTTTTCACGCAAATTTTTAAAACAAAATTAATGTTTATTGAAACCTTCGCAAACTTTTTCAAACTTTTGCAATAGCTATTATTGATATTGCAAAAATCAAGTTAAACGTTTGAGTCATAGAACTAACGATAAGGAAGGTCAAAAGACCGGAGACGACGCCGCTCATTTTAATATACTATCCTTTTCAACAACTTTTTACTCAATTCTAAACTAACTTTATAAATTATATTACATTTTTTAAACAACTTTTACCCAAAAGTGTTTAATTGATCGATTTTAAATGTAAAAAAAAAACTCTTTAAACTTTTCGCTTTCATCTTTAACGAATTTAATAAATTATTATTTATTTTTAAGCAAAAAAAAAAAAAAAAAGGTTTGAAAATCCCTTCGCAACTTTCAAAATCTTCCGCAATAAATATTATTACTCATAATAATTATTGCAAAAATCTACCTTAGTAAACAAACTTAAATTTTCGTGAGTCATGGAACTTGTAAAAGGAAGGTCGAAAAACCGGAGACAGAGAGAGACATGACAATCGGTTTGGAATGTGGATCTTAACTGTCTCTTAATACGAAAAAAAAAATAAAATTCGATGGAGGGAGAAGACGAAAAAAAAAAAACAGGTTACTAAGTTTCTCTCGAAAACAGGTGGAAAAAAGTAGATAAATGACAGGTGACTCAACGTCTTTTTTTTTTTTTCAAATTTTTTTCATCAACCGCCATATTCAAAAAAAAAATTTGTCCGCCGATTTAAAAAAGAAAACTTTTTATAAAACTTTTTTTTAAAAAAAAAAAATGAATTTTACCAGCTTATGTTGTTTTTCTTCATTAAAGACACGGAGAATCCGAAATAACTGTTAGGAGAGCCTTGAAAGAGCAGCGGATAATCCGTATCGATGTTGTAGCACTCGGCGCATTTCCACGTGAAAATAAACAGCGAACACACAAAAATCAAAATCAGCTTCATCATTTTTGATAATCCCGAGTTTCAAATCTGAAACCGAAATTTTTTTTTGAACGCCGTCGGCAGGGCTTCTTCTTACATGCAAAACGCGTCGAGTAGAAGCAACAAGTGAAGTTGTTGAACGAGGGAGAAAAAGCAACGTGCTCGCATTTATAATGACGTCAGACGGATATTAAAACGGGAGGAGGAGGAGTCAAGTAAGAAGGAGGAGCTACACACCTTCCGTTTCGTCACGAATAGAGTGAGAAAAGAAAAAAAAAAAATCTTGAACTCAATAATACAACAGCAAAAAAATATGACTCATCTTACATGTACTTGCTGTGTACAATGCATTCGTATTACAGTCATGTACCGACACTACTCATCTTACAATATTTATCTATGTTAAAAGATCCAAAAATTTTTTTTTTTTAAATTATAAATGGAAATTAAGTACATGAACTTTTATTGTAATGATTTATTTATTTATTTTTACTTTGATTTTGCATCCTCATTGAGGTCAAAAATTACTTTTTTTATTTTTAGATTTTCAATTTTGTTATCTGAAGATTCTAATAAAAGTTGCGGTTTTACTTTTATCTTGTATATTTTAATATACTATACATGTACTTAATGCTTTTGAAAGACGATTCTTTAGTGAATCATAAGATAGTGAGTAAAAGAAAACCAAGTTGAGGAGGTATACAGTAATTATACAGTGGTGTGAGGAGGCATTTTACAACAAGGTAGTTAATATTAGTCAGTGTAAACATATCCTCAGTTAATCCTAATTTACTGCGACGTAATCCTTTTTCAATTTAATTCATTTTTATTGCATAATATTATAGAAATAAAAACGAGCAAGTTATTTTTTAATCACTGAAATTGTAAAATGTAGACTATTATTATTTTATGTCTTAAATCAAACTCAATTTCCAGCAACATTAGTTTTAATTAACCATATATTTAATCTTCATAAAGAATTAGATATTTATAATAATACTGTAGTAATAATAATTTGACTATTTTTTTTTTTAAATAAATCTAATATAATTTAGTGAATTATGTCGCTTCATAATTTTTTTAACCTCCCCTTCAAACGGGCAGGCTAATTGAAAAAATAATAGGGCCAAGTGAAAAAGTCCCAAGACACCATCGTGTCCCTATCGAAATAATCGACCATTCTCCTCAAATTCTTTTTGGTTAAGGTCAATCGACATCCCCACCAAGGAAATTGACGCACGGGAAAGTAATGACAGTGTTCGCACTTCACGTGACATCGCAGTTCTTTCCTTAGACTTTCGTAATCGTGAGTGTGACGACAATTGCGTCCATCTCTATCATTATCATGGTCATCGTGGTGTCTATTATGTCCATCTCTATCATTATCATGGTCATCGTCACAT
>JAQGAZ010001749.1:0-24975 GCA_034692225.1 Polydesmus complanatus | reverse complement strand
AATAAAGTTAACCATGTGCTCTACTAAATCCTTATAAAATAGTAATTCATTAACGCCATCCATTATAAAATAATAAAACATTATAGGTTCAATATTTTCTTGTTAGTAATGACTAGCCAAATTTAACGAAAAAAAAAAAAAAGTCAAGCAGAAAACAAGCGAATAACGGCGATAAATTGCATTGTAAATATAACGTACAGCACTTTTAATCTTTTTCGAAAACGCCTCCTCTCCTTCGTGCTCATTAGGGCTGGGCTCTGATTATCAGATAACTGAGATTTATTCTCGATTAAACACGCAAACATTGCGTTGTATTAGCACCAAACCAATCTGCTACGAATTACCCTCCGAGAGCCATATTTAATTTACTCACATATTGACTCGATTCAAGCTCAATTGCTTCCACTGATTAAATCATTATTGTTGTATAACCGAGAAAATAAATACCATCTATTTTTCTTACGAAAAAACTCTTTACATTTTGTCTATTGTCATCATCGTAAAAAAATTAAATGAAACTGTTTAATTATTCACAAAATCTTCAACAAAAAAAAAAAATTTTATTTTGAAAATCTTGGCAGTACAAAAAAAAATAATCGAGTAATATCGGTAAAATTTTTTTGCAATCAGATTTCTTAATTTAAAATTGTATGTACAACAACAAAGATTTTAGTAAAGTTCCTCAAATGATAGGACATTTAATAAAAAATCTCAAATGTTATTTTGCTTTTTCTTTTAATTTTAACCAATTTTTTAATTTATTTCGGCAACAACAACAATCTGGGATTTGCGTTAAATTACCAAATTAATACAGAAATACTGTAAATTAAATAAGCATAGACTTGCGCAATCAATAACTTACTGTCCAATAATTTTTTTAATGGCTTTTTTATGATTTTTGGCACGGTAAAGCGCATCGATTCTCCATCGCAAAAACACAATTGCGTGTATAGAAATTTTAAATCCAAAAATATTTGAAAGTAATTAAATCGCAAAGACACGCCTCACTGATTTACGTTACTTCAACGTAGCTAAATTTTAAAAATGCATTATTAAAGCAGACTAAATTATTCCATTCAGGATTAGGCAATGTTGCAATTATTAATATTAGATGGAAAAAGCAATATTTTAACAATTTAAATGCGCTCGCTATAATGCATTTCTAAACGAAATTTTATTTAAATAAAATTATGTAAACATTAAACGTTTTTCTTAGTAATTAATTTCATACAATATTATGAATCATTTTTAATGCAACTACAGTCTCAAAATTAATATTTCATTAAATTAAAATTCTTTTCCAAAACAATTACACCTAACTTTGGCTTCTTCTCACATTAATTGTCTCGCATTAAATTAAAATAAATTAAACCAAAACAAAAAATATATATACAGTATATTCCTTCTGCGGCCAGAAGCTCCAGTCTTATTTAAATCTCGTCTCAAGCTCATTTCAATTTGCTAAACCGCGCAAAATTAAAAGAAAAACAAACAACTGTTAATTTTTTTTCTTTTTTTTGTATTTACGTTAGCGTTATAAAATTCCGTAAGCATTTTAAACAAATATTTGTGATCCACCCCGTTTAGTTAAACAACTTTAATTTAATAGAGTTTGTGGTTAAACTTTTTCGCTCGTTCTTGTGCTTCTTCACATCCTGAAGATGTAACGATGTCATAAATAAGAATTTTTATTTAAAAAATATAAACATAATTGGTTTCATATCTTACTTATAATTATTCTAGTGACATCATAAGCGTAAAAAAAAAAAAAAAAAAAAAAACAAGCAAAAAAACTTTAAAAACAAACTCTCGATCGCCACTACAACTTTTAAATCAAATTTAGGTTGAAAAATCAGTTACAAAATGAATGATTTTTCGGTAAAAAGAAATCTTTAAAAGAGTTTCTCTTAAAGATCATCAATAACGTTGCTTAGAAATCCCAAACAACAAATAAAAAAAAATAATAACGCTGAAAAAAATAAATAAATCAACTAGGTTAACTGTTAATAACGGACCGGATGTACCGGTGATGTAAACGGGAATCGAATAAAGCTATTGTCTGGGTGCAGTAGCAGCAGCAGCAATAGCAGCAGTGATGCTGAAAGATGCGCGCTGAGGCGATCTCTCTTTTAACACCGGTTGCTATGGTTACATCGCGCGTAATGTTAGTCCTCCGTGTTCATCTCGCAATTGCTCCTTCTGACGTTTATTGTGGAAAGAGAAAGTGTGTAAAATATGGAGGAAGAGTAAAAAAAAAAAAACACTAATTGAACCTCGGGCTAAGCTCAAATTACATCAATCGCTAGACTATTTCGGTCAATTAAAGCTTTTCAATCCCGCTGCTGCATTGACCGACAGACTTACTATACCTATACAAAATCAACCGATGGCGATCAAAACGTGAAAGCTAGGTGAGTCGTCATTTCAATATATATTCCCTTAACGTCTAAGAAAAGGCTTGACGTCGAAAACAACGTGAATATCACAAGTTTTTCTAGTAAGCCCGACGATGTTAAAGCTTCCACAATACCGGTATTAATATAATTAACTTTCAAAATGTATTCAGGCGCGAATTCAATTAATAACTTCGATAGTGCGCCGCTATACTATTATCAAAATATTATTTTTTAATTAAATAATAAAAATTAATTTAATTAAGCGAATAATAAAATGTCGGCTTGAGATAATCGCGCGCTCGAACGATTTGTCTTAATTTTATTGTGCTAAATGTAAGATACAATTTAAATAACCGCGAGAATTTACGACGAATAAATTAATAATAACGTAATTAAATTTTCTTAAAATACTGTAGTTTCAAGAAAAAAAAAATAATTTTAGCCTCATGCTGTATACAGTATAGAATTTAATTATAGATTATGAAAACGTGGCTGTCGTCGTTTAAAAATAATGATACAAATCCTAAAATCATTTCAATAAATTCGTTAATTTTGTTTGAAAATCACATCTAAACTTGATAAACACTCAACTTGATCCAATAAAATCTCCTATTTTTAATTTTAGAATTTTCCACAAATTTAAAGGTAATTTTCAGATAATTATAATTGCAAAGTCTCACAATTAATAATTATGCTATTCAATTGTGGTTAACCTTCTTTTCATATGCCGCCACTTCTTATGTCGTCAGAGTTTGAAACTTTTTTATTTATTTACACGTACATCGGTGCAATAATAAATTCCAAAGTTTGATGACATAAAAAGTGAACTTAAGCATAAGAAGAATGAGAAAAAAGGTTAACCGCAAAATCTCTAATAGCAATGAATAACACGCTTACAAAAAAATTCTATTTAAATCCTATCTCAATACAAAAAATAATACCGGTAATAATAAAAAATTATTAAAGTATTTTTTTTTTTAAAATAAAAACCAGAGTTGTGTAAGCTCGGTGATTCACCCGATTATTTATATACTCGGAGTAACACAGTTCCCCACAAATAACTCGCTAATTTTCGTATAAGCTTAATTTACGCGCAAGCATTAGTTGAATAAAAGGCTTTTTTCTCCCCCAAAATTTAATTAAAAATTGCGTGAATAGTTGATTGTATAAATAAAATAACGCGCGGCTCGTCATTACGCCGCTTCGGTAATTAAATGATAAAGGCGTTAAATGAATGATGAATAGATATGGGAGTTTGTGACGAAGATTGTTGGGGTTGCTCATCTCTCACCGTTCCGCCCCGGGTCCCTAGAGTCAACGGTTTTTCTTGGCCACCCCACCCCAACCAATTGGTATATTGGTTAGTCTTGATCATCTACGAAGTCATCTACAACACGGTTTTAGTCCCGTCGTTAAATATCAAATGGCAATTAATAGCTTACGCCGTGAGAACACATTTTCAAATAGCTTTAAATAATAAAAACAAGCGCTTCAATTAATTTTCCTAAATAGGTTTTGGGCAGCGTTATTTTGCTACACGTGGCAGCGCACGTTCGAGTATTGATAATCAACCCTGCTAATCCGGTGCTTATTAAAAATTGGCCAAGCGTTCAACCGGATCTCGATCGGTCAATACACCGAAAAGTGGTGGAGGATCAGCACTGCAACGTTTGCCACTTGTTTGTGTAAGTTGGCCACCTGAACTAAGCCTAGTTAATAATAGCGCTTTAAAAGATAAACAAGAATTTCCCGTTTTAAGCCTTTTTTTTTTTTTTTTTTTACCTTAATAAGTTTGATGTCATTTTGACGTCACTTTTTAAATGTACGAAATTATTGACAAAAAAGTGTAAAAAAAAATAAACAAACGAATAATTTCCTAGTCACACACGAAATGTCAATTTAAATTTGAAAAGTTTGCACTTTTAAGTCATTTCATATGAAAAATTCTGATTGGCTTTTACTACTCTTTCTTAACATACACGGTGCATGAAATAAAAATGCTACAGCCAAAAAAAAAATCAATAAAAAAAATACCCTTAAACCGCAAATTCTTAATAAACGATCATCGTCAAGTTCTTTTATAATAATTATTATTATTGTGTGATATGATTTAGGCCTGATGGAGCTAAGCATTGTGGAAAGTGTAACAAGTGCGTTTGCGAGTTCGACCATCATTGCACTTGGCTCAACACGTGCATAGCGGCAGCCAACTACAAGTGCGTGAGTTGAAAAAGCTTTTCTCGATTAATATCAATTTTAAAATACGGTAATAAAAATTATATTATTTTTTTTTAATAAATTTGTTTGTTTAATGTATAGAGCATTCCTAACTTGCGTGGTTACCATGTTCGCTTGGTGCACGGTCATTTTTTGTGTCGGTCTAACTTTAGTCGTTATGTACTACGTCAACAGATCGTGGTTAACAACCTCGAAAAGTAAACACCGATTTTTACTCAATAATTCATAAAAATGACATTTTAAAAATTTAATCTAAAGCTCATTCGCTTCAATTTTCTTTAAAAATAAATAAATGAAAAAATAAACTGTTGACGCAGAAATGTATTTTTTCCCTAAATAAATATTTTAATTTTATTTCTTTTTACAGTATTTAAAATACATTTTTTTTTAAAAAAAATATATATATATAAATCTTAAACGAATCGAATTAAATAAATAACGTCGACGTTTGTTTACGCAAATTTGATTAATTATAATTTTATATATAATTAAAATAAAATATACAATTTCATTCATATTTGCGTATTCAATTTCAATCAAACTTATTTATTCCGCATTCAAATTAATTGACACGAAACTGTTCAAATTTCAATGAACCGTATCAAAACTTTTTTTCTTCCCCTTCCCCTAATAAGTGTATCAATAATAATAATAATTTATTTGTTATAAAATAGGTTACTACAGGATTTTATCAAACACGACCGATTTCGAAGACGAAAATATCGATTTTACGGGACAAATCAAATCAGGTTCAAACTAATCAAAAAAAATAAAAATAAAAACGATACCCAAAGGTATTATTAACATAGTCATTAATTAACTTTTTTTTTCTCCTTCTAATGATCGCAGAATCATCGTTGGTAGTTTTCGTACCGGTTAGCGATGAAATCTGGTTACTCACCGTCATCTTATCCACCCTAATCTCGGGTTACGTTGACAGTTTGGTTTCATATTTGCTCGGATTTCACGTTTATTTAAGTACGCGTTCCACGTTCCATAGTTGTAAGACAACTCGAGAGCGAATCGAGTCAGTAATTGCTTTTTTTTTTTTTTTTTTTTGTTACGTGATCAATTGCTCGCTGTTGAGTTGCCAACTAAAGAGTTATATATTTTGATAAATGTAATTAAAATTTTTGTTTGATGTAGTGTGCACGGGGCAAAACACGTATAGAGCTACCAGAACCGCGAGAACACGAAAATCAACGGGAATTGTTTATAGTAGTCTTTCCACATATCGATCAATTTATCAACCAGTTAGTATATATATAAAAAAAAATATATTATATCAACCGGAAAAAAACCCTGCATTTTTTTTTTTTATCTTTTTTTTTTTTTTTTTGTTAGCGCTGCAGCTCTGGTTCCATGAAAGAAATAATGTGCAGATCGAACAACAAAGACCTCATTACAACCGCCTTAGAGTAAATATCTTAACAAAATATATAAAAAAAAATATATATTGCTGAGATTTATTTCAAAAATTCTTTTTCATTTAAAAAAAAAATAGAATTGACAACCCATCTTCTCCAGAAGAAATTTTAAAATCATCAAATCGATAAAAAATTAAACGAATCGGAAAATATTTCTTTGATAAAATGAATACCGATCAGGTAAACATTATTTAAGGCCAATTAAAAATTTTACAATAAATAAATTCTGAAAATTGTAATTGAAGGGCTTGCAGAAAAAAGCGAATACTGTAACTCCATTTTTATACTTTTTGAGATAATAAATGTAAAAAGATGCAAATTTTATAAATTTGAAGGTTTTAGTTTTCATGTTATTCCACAAAATTTGCGTAATTTGTTCTTAAAATTAGAAATAAAAATTCGAATTTAGGTTCTACTGTGAGTTAAGATAGTAATAATGATTTGGTATGTACTGTATAATTTGATTAATCGCTAAAATGAGCATTTGTAACTCCATTTTTTTTTTTGACAAGAACGAAGTAGTTTCAAATTTTAAATGTTCACTCTGCTGTATACAAACCATATTTTTATAATTATACCAGTACACGTTTCACTCTTTCACGTGTTAATACATGGAAAACAAGTGAAGGAAAACAAATTTAGCTTAAGTTGAAAAATGAGATCTTAAAACGTTTTTTTTTTGTCTCTCGAAATTACCAAAAAATGAAGATCTCCGCTTATTACAACAAGCCCTTCAATTATTAATTCTATAATAAATAATCATACAGTATTAATTATACTGATACTGTACCAAATACAGTAATTGCCCTTTAAAAAATATGGACAAGCCTACTGCTAAAAAAAATCAAAAAAAAAAAACAGCCTCTTTTAAAGTTTTTTTTAAAAAGCATTTTAACAGATTTTTTTTTTCTGTATTTGAAAATTGAAAAAAAAATCCTAAATTTTTTACAAAATTACTTTTATTACGTAATGCTATCAAACTGTACTAATATTATACACATGCTATATTAATTAAGAGCCTACATTTACATCTGAAATGCGAATAATAATACGGTACTGTATAATTGAAGTGAAAAAAAAAAAAATGATAATCTGTGCCGCCGCCTACATTATGCATATTATATAGCTAAAAAAATTAACTTTGAAGTGCTTTTTTTTTGAATGCAAAACAAATTATAATGATGATGCACTTTAATTAATTTAAGCCAGCCCGCAATTGTATATTTTTTAAAGCTTTTTAAATAAAAATGTATACGCTTCACAACAAAAAGCAAAAATGTTAATATTTTTCGAGTTAATAAAACATGTCGTGACGAGCAAAATAGAAAAATGAAATTTGATACGTAAATAATCTTATTTTGCGCATACTCTATAATTTTATGCATAATAATATTAATAACATGGGGGTTCCATGAAAATGACGTCACGTAACGTTGCAATACCGACGTAAAAATTATAGTACCTTTCGTCGACGATCGGTATACAAAATAATAATCTGGACAAATTGGGATAGATTAATAATGCTATGCTAATAATATGGTATTGCGTCATTTAAATTTCGATCGGCATGAAAATTTCCCCGCAAACTCCACTTTCACTTGAGGAACGTTCCATTTAACAGGTAGGGAAATTCGAGCTTTTGCTATCGAGCCGGCCTTGAAATGAGCTGACAGTTGCAACAACGTTCCAAATTGATAACGTCAAAAGTCAATGTACATTTATCATCAGTTCATCACTTTGGCAGATCATTGAATTTAGAAATTGAATCGCTAATGAAAAAGTAATAACAAGAGTGGAAATAGCTCGGGCATCATGGCAGAAGTTAAAAATAGTGAAAAGAAAATCCTATGTATCGGGATCGTCTGTGTTGACATAGTAGTAACTGTAGATAAATTACCAGAAGAAGATCTGCTAGCCAAGTGAGATATTATGTTCTTATAATATAACACGATAATCAGAATTAATCATGTACAAAATGTCAATATTATGATGTACTTCATTACGAAAGATACTGTATGTTCATTAGCATTAACCGGTCCTTAAGTATATTTACCGGTATAGGTAACTTGTAATAGAAATAAATTTTGGGAGCGCATTATAATATATTGACAATTTTGCTATCATTAATACTTGGAATATGATTGTAATGTTTATGAAATTAGGGGTAGAGATCCACATTGGCAACGTGGCGGGAACGCCGCCAACGATTGCACCATTTTGAGCCTTTTAAAATGTCCCTGCGAACTTCTCACAACTTTCGCCAGGAATAACAGCAAACACATTGAAAATAATTTCTACACGCAGTAAATATTTTTTTCAAAAATCTATTTAACTAGAACTATTCGAGTCTTACATTTTCTTTCTAGGTATGTTATAAATGATATGAAAGAAATGGGAATTAGTTACGAACATTCCGTTAACTACGACGACGTTCATTGCCCTTGCTCTCACGTCATCATCACCGGCGAAACCGGTTCGCGGACCATCATTTATAATAACCCGTTCGTATATTTATCTATACAAAATTATTATTGTTATTATTCCACGGTACAAAAAAAAAAATTGATGGAAACAAAATAATTATTTTCTTCCAGAGATCTTCCAGAAGTTAATTTGAACGATTTTCAAAAACTCAATTTGAAAGAATATCGATGGATCCATTTTGAAGTCGGTTTCATTAGAATCAAGAGGGGGAAAATTAAGAATGTGATTTAATTATAATTTGTTTGTTTTTTATTTATTAGGGAAGATGCGGAGCACACTCGCTTATTATGAACGCAATTCGCGAATGGAACGCCACTCAAGCTATTGAGGATCGAATTAAAATATCTTTAGAAATGGAACTGCCCGGCGGCGAGTACGAAATGACGACGCCGCTGGTGGATTTCGTTTTCGTTAGCAAAGAGTTGGCGCGAGAGCGGGGGTTAATGACCAAAGAAGATGCGATAAATAAGTTCTGGATTCCACTTCGAGACGAGTATATATTGATAGCTACAAATTCAAACTACTGTATATAAAAACTTCGTAAATCTTTTAAAACATTTTTAGCGCTACTTTAATTTTTCCATGGGGAGACGAAGGAGCGGCTTATAAAAGTGGAAAAGATGATTCGATTCACCACGTGCACGCTTATCCACCGGCCAAAGGTGTGGTGGATACATTAGGCGCCGGGGACTCCTTCATATCGAGCACCATTTGTGCCTTATCTCGAGGACAACCTATCGAAAAAGCCATTGATTTCGGGTGTCGAGTAGCTGGTCATAAAGTGGGCATCGTTGGTCTACGTCAAATTGGAGACGTAGCCTTCAATCTTTATAAACAGTGTTTTCCTTAACCTTTATAGTTAAAAGTAATATTCCCAAAATAGTAATACTTTTTTTGTTACACTGGAATTTTTACTAATAAATGCTCACTATTTCAACATTTTCATGAATTTTTTTTTGTCCTCCAGTACGGGCAGAATTAATAAATACGGGCTATGATAATGTAAAATCAACAGTAACGCAATTAACATCTCACAATAAATTACGCAAATAAAAACTGTTCTAGCACCTTTCCGCAGTAAAGATTTACCGTCAAAACACGAGCAAAAAGCAATCGCAATAATTACACTGTACATGTACTGTACTGCCGATTGGCGACTAAAATATTAAAAAAAAAAAAAAAAAAAAGTAACCCGTGCAGCACAAACCCGAGTTGGAAAGCAAAAAAAATCAGGAAGTGCGATTCCAGTGGAATTGAGATGTTTACATCGCGATTGTGGCGCACATCTAAAATCATTTAAAGCACGTTCTCAATGAAATGGACGATAATTACGATTGGTAGTAAATTCGTTTATAATACTATTAATTGAGAAAATAATAGTGCTTACAAGCTGGATTCAGCCTCAGATGAAGGTTTCGATCAGTCCTTCCTCCTTGATCTACCCGCTATGACTTACAGTATGTAGTTACGAGACCAAAATGGCAGCCAGATACATCGTAGTTTCGCAACTTCGGCGCTTCGCAAACTTATATAAAAAAGATGATTCTGAATGCAAGAGCTACCGATAGTAATGTACAAAACAAATAAAGTGGGTTTGCTATTACAGTAATTTTCAGTCATAAATTTTCTATATTACTTTACCAAAGCAAAATTTGACGACATTAAAGCGACGCGTACCTTATTATTGAGTTGTGAGATCGGCATTTCTAGAAAGTGTAATTAAAAATATACTTACAAATATTTCATTTCATCTTGCTTTCTTCTCGAGTGTTGACAACTTTCGCAGTAAATTGATTGATGAATTAAGGTATTTTTACAATCGACACAGCGAACCCGTCATATTTCACAAACTTTTTAACAAAGCCGATAATAAAGTTTTAGCCGCCATTTGCCATGACATTGCCGTTTTAACTTTTGCGTGTGTATCGGTAGTTGCCTCGAATAACCACTAGATGGGGGTGCGCACTTTTCCGCAAAAACTAGAATCCGCCAACGCTTTCGCGGCTAATTTGCGGCGTTTGCTTTTCCTGCAGGCACGTGGGTTACCGCGTAATGTTTTTATTGCAATACATGTATTATTATTTTATTATCGGATTTTAAGGGTTGAATGAATTACGTTTTTTAGTAGCCTTTATTAATCAAAATGAGTTATTTATTGAGAATACCAATTTTAGGATTAAAGCATGATTATTTTAGAAGTTTTCACAGTGTTTGCCCTTGTAAAAAAATTGCGGAATGTTCCTCTAAACTTTACTTTGGTAAGCGACCTTTAACGAATGAATTAATAAATAAACTTACGAGTGTATTAATTATGCTCTTATTATTGTTTGCAGTTCGATCACAATCTACTATTCCAAAAATATCTAAGAGAATAATTGGTAAAATGAGACCCAAGAAAAATGTTTGCAAAAAACAATACACAGACGTTATTGAAGGTAATTCTACCGGTAATAAATTTTGTGTTTAAATGCCATTAATAAACTGCAAATTTTATGTTTAGTTGGTAATACCGAAGGAAAAAATACACCGCAAGAAATCAAAATAGTAAAGAAAACGTCGATGAAAGATATTTTAAAAGAAATGGATACGATAATAAAGGAAGCAAAAAAAGATCAAAAACAAAACGCGAGTTCATCGACGCATCTGCCACGAACTGCTTCAGGTTTGACGTTTAATAATAATTCCGATAAAATACAATTGAACAACTACCAGCAGCGAAGATTAACGACGTCGATCAATTCGTCGACTGAGGGTGCAATATCTTTGGAATTAGCTGATGACTCGAAACTGCTATCTCAAAACGTGTATATCAACAACCAGCCCTTGTCCAGCTCCCAATTTCAAAACTACGATGAAACCCAGGCTTTTCAAAATGAGGAAGAATTTAGAGATGAAATTGCAGAGGCTGCAAAACTGAATGTTAAAAAGTGTGTATCATCATGTGTAATAAAAACATTAATGAAATCAGTGAATAAAACTTATTTTGTTGCATATTATAAATAGTGAACGCTTGAGGAAAGCAAATCCGGAAAAAACTCATAAAAAACAACTTAAGGAAACGAGGAAGAACGCGATTATGATATATAACAATATGACTTTAGCGGCGTATATTGATGTTTGCATAAATTGTAACATGGTACTGTATTATTGATTTTTTCTTTAAATTTTCTAAAATTTCAAAAATAATCTTTTTATATTTAGATGAGCCGAGCTTACAACGTACTCCTGACGTTCAGATCACGAGGGAAAAGCAAAAAAGATGTTCAAACTCTTCCTGTAGATATTTTTAATTTGTTAGTGACAGCTTCTGCACGACGAGAAGGACTACCGGTAGTTTAATGTTACATGTATTTACGCAAATTAATAATTACTAGGCTCAGCTGATAAGTAATGCCTCCACCGTCATATCTCCTCAACGGATAGCAGCAGTCATGAAACAAATACTGGAGTGATCTACAGACCCTCATTTACAACTTTGGTTAAATAATGAAATAATGGAACCTTGTGCAGTACCTCCGTCATTCCAATTAAAGCAACGTGCTGTGACTGCTGTCACTGAATTCTTAACATCATATGGGCCAATAAGCTAAGGATAATGTTGCACGAGCGGTACGAACAAGTGATTTGCGTGACAAGGAACGAGTTGGACGTCCTTTGTCGGCAACTAATGAGTTTGACGGAGTTAATATACAAGGTCCCATTATTCACTTTTTAATAACACATCCGTTCACTTTTACGAATATTTCTCCTTTAAATAACTGAAGTTGTAGAGGAGAGTCTGTAGATCACTCCAGTATTTGTTTCATGACAATGCTGCTAACCGTTGAAGAGATATAATGACGGTGGAGGCATTACTTATCAGCCGACCCTAGTACAGTAGTAATAATGCGAAATTTCTATTTCTAGGGTAACTGGAATCGAGTGAAAGAATTATTATTCATAATGCGTGAAGATAAAATTAAACCGGATTTGCAAACTTATGCCGGCTTAATTTATTGCGCCAGTAAACTTCCTAACCCGGATGCAGAAATTATTTCAAATCTTTTAAAAGATTGCGAAAAAGACGTATGTAAATTTTAATTGGTACATATTTTCATTAGTTATCTCATTTGAATTTATTTTATTTAGGGACTCGATATACGTAATTTAGATAATAGCTGCGTATATATTGATGACCAAAGGGAACGTGTAATAAATGTATAATATCGGTATTAATGTTATATTATACGACTGAGTTTAATATGTTGGCTTACTTTAATTCCAGACTATCCTAAAAGTTAAACCTGAGTTTTGTCCCCTTCCAATCACCAACATGGAACCGTACAACAATAAATTGTTAGCAAGCCTGAGTCAACCGATAGATGTACTTTTTGCAATACGCAAATTTAAAAGTGACAAAAAGTATTATTTTGCTATTGCTTTTATTAGAGGCATCAGTCGCTAGGAATGGGTAGTGGTTATACGGAGAAAGATTTAATAAGTAACATTTCGCATCAGATGCAAACGGAAGTTGATGGTTACATCAACATAAAATCTATTCAAAATCTTTCATCAGAGATAGGTCCTAAAACTGTTAAAATGGTAAATATAATTCTTGTCGGATAATTGTATTTTTTAAAATATTTATCTTGATTTATTTTTTTTAGAGACAAGTATTGGAAACGTGTGAAGCTAACTGGGAGTTGTCTCTTACAAAACGTTTTAAATCTAGCCTACAAACATTGGCAAAAGAAATGAATAGTCATTATTGTTTTTATACTGTACTCCACTTAAAAGTATTTTAAATTTAATTTGTTTTTTTTTTTAATTAGGAGGAATAAATACAAAGAATATAAATCTTTTCCCCTTTCTATCAGTCTTAAAAGTGGAAGAATATATTAAAATTATGGTTAAAGAAATTCATGATTTAGCAGAAAACTCGGAAACTTATAGTTTACCTATAACAACTTTACATCAAAATCTTGGAAGAAAAGTGATGAATAGATATTTTGTTAGAACTAAAGAAAAGAATAAAATTGTAGATAAGGTAAGCAAATTGTAATAAATTATGTTTTCGCAAAAAGAAATACTATAGTGTTATGAATTTATTGTAGATTCTACGGATATATCGTAAATATTCCCATTATCAATCAAGTTTGGACTTAATGGCTTTAGAAAATCCCAGAGAGAATTGGATTAGACATTTACAAGTTCTTTCCGAGGGACCATCAATTGTAAGACCATAAATAAATACTTAATTCTAAATTAATTACATTTTTCTTTACAGAATATTCAAGAAGTAGTTTGGCCTGGAAGTATTTTATCTGCTGTAAAGTTCAATGCATTTAAACATTTAATTATTCTTGAGCTAATGATTTCACATCTAGGTTGGAAAATTTATGTATGATATTTTACTTCAAGAAGTAACGATTGATACTAAATTAATTAGATATTCAGATAATTCAGGAATATCAAAGTAATCTTATTTTATTTAGTAAACCATAATGGCTAAATTTAAATTATTTTCATTTTCCTAGGGGAAAAGTTCCTGCATTTTACAATATTTACCGTAATGAAAAAGTAAATCTCATTGAAGAAGTCAAAGTAAAAATGTATAAATTAAAAATAAAAATCCATTCGCTAATCTATAAATTATTTTAGCCTCATCCGTTTCTTGTTCGGCTATTTAACGCGGCTGCTAAAGAAACAATTACGTTTGAAACGAATATAATTCCAATGCTTGTTCCTTCCCTCCCTTGGACTTCTATAAAGTGCGGAGGATATTTACTATCATCGGGTATTTAAGAACAAAATAAAGAAATTTGAGAATAAGCAATATCAACTAATATGTTTGAAAATGTTTGGTTTTAGTTCCCCTGGTCAGATTAACATCATATGCACAAATACAGCGAACTCGGTTATCCGATGCACCAGTAAAACAACTTTGGCCAATATTTGATTCCCTTAACCAACTCGGCGAATGCCCTTGGAAAATAAATCAACCAGTAAAAAAAAATGAAATTCTGTAGAGCGCAAGTAATTCTAAAATGTGATTTATCGACAGATTTTAGATTTGTTAATTCATGTTTTCAACAATAATGGTGACGAGTCTCTGGACATTCCTCCTCCTCCTACAGCCTTGTCAGATCCTCCAGTTTTACACTCGTTAGTTTGGCATAAAAAATTTCTTATATAAAACTATTAACAGAATGTTTAACTTGGCAGAGGCATGAGCAAAGAAGAAAAAGCGAAAGTTTATAAAGATAGAATATGGTTCAAGAGAAGACGAGCTGAAATGTATAGTCTCTGGTGCGATGCTCTATACAGACTATCTATCGCAAATAAAGTAAATCTAGTACATGTATTTAATTACTAATTTTATTCAGCCATAACGTACATTTTCTTTTATACTAGTTTCGGGATAAAACTTTTTGGTTTCCGCATAATTTGGATTTTCGTGGCCGAGTGTATCCCTGTCCTCCTCATTTTAATCATTTAGGTTAGTAACTCCCCTTAAAATTGTCGCGCTTATTAATAAGTTTATTTTCATTCTAGGTGGTGATGTTGCACGTAGTTTGTTATTATTTGATAAAGGCGAACCGTTAGGAGAAAAAGGTTTAGACTGGCTAAAAATTCACCTAATAAATTTAACGGGATTAAGAAAACGGTGCTGAATTTTTCAAAATGATTTTCTTACCACTGTATTTATAATTATTAATTTCACTTAATTGCTTTTAGAGACTCGTTAGAGGAAAGATTAAAATACGCCAATTGCATGATGCCAGAAATAATAGATTCTGCGTTTAACCCGCTTACTGTATAACATTTCTCCTTTAACTCGTTTGATTATTTTTTAAAATTATTTCTGTTTACAGGGTAATCGGTGGTGGGCCAAGTCTGAAGAGCCATGGCAAACGCTCGCGTGTTGTAAAGAAATAATTAAAGCGTCCGTTGCTCCAGATCCGACTAAATATCTTTGTCATTTCCCTATTCATCAGGACGGCTCCTGCAACGGTCTCCAACACTATTCAGCTCTTGGAAGGGATGTGTTAGGAGCTCATCAAGTTAACCTTCACCCTAGCGATAGACCGCAAGATGTTTATGCTGGAATTGCTCAATTGGTTAGATATTATATTTCGACAAAATTTGTTCAAAATCAAAACTGATTTCAAATGTATTCTTGTAGGTAGAAATAGAACGCGTAAAAGATGCTGCTGCGGGAAACGAAATCGCTAAATGTTTAGAAGGATTTGTTCAGAGAAAAGTCATAAAGCAAACTGTGATGACGACTGTTTATGGGGTTACTCGTTACGGCGCCCGCCTTCAAATTTTAAAACAATTAAAAGCAATGCCAAATTTCCCTGTGGACAAACATTGGGGAGCTTCAATGTATTTAGTAGAGAAAACATTTCAAAGTCTACAAAAAATGTTTACAGCGACCAAAGAAATTCAAGTAAAATAATTGATTAAAATAATAAAGATAATGTTTTTAACTACTGTATTTTGAAATAATTTAGGATTGGTTGACAGAAAGTGCTAGATTGGTATCGCACGTTTGTGGTCAACCTATAGAATGGGTAACGCCTCTTGGTCTACCAGTTGTTCAACCATATCATCGTGATAGTAAGCAATCGTTTACTTTTGGTTCGGTAAATATAATAAACTTATACGTATATAAAAAAATCGAAAAGTGCAATAAAATATATTTTGTATTCAATGGCAGAATAATCGAGTATCAGTTTCGTCTATCGATATTTACGAGTAAAATTTTGATATTAAATTCATCAATTTTAATAACTTAATAATTTAAAAACAATTTTTTTTTGTAGGAGACCAAATGTTACTAAGCAGAAAAATGCCTTTCCTCCTAATTATATTCATTCTTTAGATTCTACTCATATGATGCTCACATCTTTGCATTGCAGAAGGTAATAAATTCTATAATTTGAAAATATAAGTGATTAAACTAAATAATAATTTTCAGGAAGGGAATTATGTTCGTTTCGGTACACGATTGTTTTTGGACCCACCCATCAACGGTGGAAATTATGAATCAAGTATTCTATTTAATGACTTATTCGTTGCAACAAAATTGCTTATAGTGAGAACTATTTTTATAGATTTGTCGGGAGCAATTTGTGGCCTTACATAATATTACACTTTTAGATGAGTTATCCGAATTTTTTACTGAAAAATATAGTTATCGGGAAAAGTAAACTATTGTACTGTAATTAAATAATTTAATCTTAAAAACTTTTCATTTTTTTTAGGGAATTGTTAAACGATGGATCAGTAGAAGATGCAACAAAAAAGAAATTAAATAAATTACTTCAACGAGTTCCTAAAACTGGTCAATTTCAATTGACTGAGGTGTTAAAATCGACTTATTTTTTTAGTTAATACAGTAGATTTAAAATCTCGACCTATTGTAAATGTTGTGTATAGATTAGAAATTATAATTAAATAAATTTTCTTACTTTATTAATCGCCGTCTTTTTCCTCTTCTTCGTCGTCATCGTCATGGTTGTCACTTTCACTTTGAATGGGCACGAGAATCAATTGTTCGTCTTTTATTAAACTCACAACTTTGTTGAATATTGAATTTTGATCTTTCCAATTTGTTACGGAAGGTTGAATATACTTTACATTTAAAGTGTCTTGCAGAAGACTTTTTAATTCCTAGAGCAAATAAGTAAATTATTTTAAAGTTTTAATAAATTTAGTAATCAATGACCTTCGACTAAAATTTACTATTGTTTACGAATAAAACAGTAAAAAAGCGAACTTAACCGGGTCAAAGGTAATTAATTATACACACAAGGTTATAATAGTGCAAATAAACTTACTAAAACAACTTCTGCTGTTTTCGTGTTGCAAACCAGTGGATAGTTATCATCCACATAGAGAGATTCGGAATTTTCCATTTTAGCTTTGGAACTAAATAATACCATTGATAATGCAGAAACCATACTAACATCGTGAAGAAACACTTTGGAGCTTTTCACTTTTGTATGGTAGGTTAGCCAACAACTTTCATAAGAGCTTTCGTAAGCGTTTACACTTTTTGGATGTAAACAAACTACACCATCATTGGATGTTCGAACCATCGGTGGTCTACAAATATTTGGTAATATAAATACATCTACTGTACAAAAACTTTGAACTTTTATATTTAACCTTCTTCTTTTTTTAAACCCTCCTGGATTTATCTTCAATTTTGCAATATTCGGATAAAGACCGCCGAATATAACAGCTCTTATTACTTCTTCATTATCTATAAATATAATTATTCCGTTACCACCATTGACAATAACTAAAAAATTATGCTTGATTAACAATAACTACAAGAGTTTATATTAGCTGTTTTGTCTTTAACGTTTGGAGTTGCTAAAAATTTCATATTAAAAAGATGCTCAGCTAACTGTTCCTTCATTTTATCCAACATCTGCGGTACAACACCAAAATTAAATTTTAATTAATTAAAAAATTTTAAAATCATAATTATTTACTCGTAATGTAGAAGCAGAAAGAAAATGCTGTCTGCAATAAGGATATTCTTGACCACGTTGACTGCTCCATTTCCAACCCTAATAAAATATCAACTTTTGTTACTTTATCTACTGAATTTTATTCAAAGATTGAGTTAGTGGTACCAAAGAGATGGTATGGCACTAATTCCAAAACTTACGTTAAATGCTTTGATGTGCAAAAAATGATCGCTTTTACATCCATTGGCAAGGTCTCTTTTTTGCTCATCCGCTTGTTTTTCTTTACCCAAAGGTAACACGAAAGCGTCTTTAAAGTTCAGAGTTGCCGCTACTGTTAAAATAGGATCAACGCATCCGAATATTGCGCCTAGTAACAACATCTTTCCTGTTTGTGGGTCTAAAGGGAGTTGAGCAAGGCGATAACCTAAATGAGTTAAATTTTCATCCGGGTCTAATGCGCCCTAAAAAATATATAAAAATAAACAAAATTAATCAAACAACAACTTTTGTGTAATAGTAATTTGAACGTTATACCAATTTCATCAGAAGTTCAATTGACACTTTTAAAGCTTGAGGTGATGGAGTATCGATTGCTTTCTCAATAAATGGTTGTATTTTTCCCAATTTTAAAACCTAAAAAAAAGTATTATGGAAAGCAATTAAAATAATATCGTGAGTTTGTTTAACATTTAAACTAACTTTAATTTGAAGACACAATTCCTCTAGGCGTGTTCGAAGAATTTCAGGAAGTTGATACGCATCAAGAAAATTTTCTCTTAACTTAGTATAGAGATGATAACAGATGCCAGGTTGAACTCTTCAATGACAATACAATACAATGTCATGTACATGTACTTTAATTAATATCGCTTGGTGATAAATTAAAAAAAAATGCGTTAACGTTTACCTTCCGGCTCTCCCTCGTCTTTGTCGAGCATTTGCTAAACTGACCCATTCAGGCGTTAAAGTAGATAACACTTTGCTGGAGTCAAAATTAGTCACTTTTATTTTGCCGGAGTTTACTACGTAAATGACGTCATCTATAGTAATGCTGGTCTCGGCAATATTCGTAGCTAAAATTATTTTTCGAATTCCTAAGGGTGGTCTTTCAAAAACAGTCTTTTGGTTCATTGTTGGCATCATTGAATGAAGGGGAATAATTAATTGTTTACCTAAAAATAAAATTATAGGCTACAGTTAAATGTTATACGGTATCAGTTTAAAATTAACTTACTCGCTTTAATAGAAAAATTGTTAGTTAGCATGGAGTTTAATTTACTAATTTGCTCCCAGCCTGGCAGAAATACTAAAATTGCTCCGTCCTAAAATAAAAAATAAATTCAATGCTATTTACATCAAAAATAATAATTCATTATTACGTACGGGTTGACTTTGATCAATATGAATAATCAAATTCTTTATTAATTCATAGTCCATTTCCACCTCATCCATTGCTCGTAGCGAATTAATTGTACTATAATGATATCTGATGAAAACAGAAAATGTGCAAAAAATATAGTAAAAATTAAATAATGCAAATAAAAATGAGCTTAACCTTCCTTCCAAAGTTCTCAAAAATACAGGTTTAGATTTTTCATATTCTTCTTGTTTCTCATCTGTATTTTGTTTTCTGTTACGGCTTCTATAATTATCGTTAGCTTTAAGTGGTGGAGCGTATCTAGAATGAAAAAGTTCCAAATTTAGAATATTTTTTAATAAAATAAAATTTTTATTACTTAGTCATTTCTAAAATATCTTCCAAATAGTATTCTTGAACCGGATAAGTAAACCCACTTATACTCAACATTGGGCAATTTCCTTAAATAATTTTTTTTAAATAAAATTTATTAAAAAAATTAATTCATTAATTAAAACATGCATACTGTATTACCAAAATATTTCGAAAACTGTTGAGCGTTTAATGTAGCACTCATTACAATTAATTTCAAATCAGGTCGTTTAGTTAATAAACCTTTTAAAATGATCATTAAGAAATCGGAAAGTAGATCTCTTTCGTGGATCTCGTCCAATATCAAGTGAGAGGCTTTTAAGAGCTTAGGATCATTCTGAAGATATTTTAACACAATTCCTGTAGTACAATAAATTATAGATCCCCTTCCTTGAGGTAATTTACTATAACAAAGAAAACCAATAATTAAAAATCAATTAAATTTAAAAATTAACCAAATTACTTCTCCAATCGAATATGATAACCCACAGATTCTTTACCACACTCTTCCGCTCTTTCCTCAGCTACGCGTTCAGCAATCTTATTAAATCATACAAAAAAATTAATTTTTTGTCTTTTGACAATAATGATTATTCGTCTATAATTATTCTTTCGTACAGTAATAGCTGAAATTCTTCTTGGTTGAGTGCAAATTATATTACATTGTGAACCTTTATTTGACTGAATAAAACTATCTAAAATATACTGGGGAACCTACGATTTAAAAAAAAACATAATACAGTAATTTAAATTATCAGTACGGTAGTAAATTTTTAAAGAAAATTATTTAAACAAATTGCATTCTATTACTTGAGTAGTTTTACCGCATCCTGTTTCTCCAGAAATGACAACGACTTGATTATGCTCTAGTGCGTCTAAAATATCCTAAAAAAAATGTTATAGTTTACATTAATTTTTATTCGTCATTTTCAAAGTCAAATGTTATTTACTTTCTGCTTCTCAAATGCCGGCAAATTTTCACGATATTTTTGCATCTGCATAAATTTGTCATTCGACAATTTCTCCTTGTAAGTTTCGAACAATCGTGCGTCCACTGCGAGGTTTTTCTCAATCTGGAAACTATTTAATTCGCTACCTAAAACACTTTCATCAACGTTATCGTCTTCGTCAAAAGTTATAACTCCTCTTTGAAAAGCCGCAGTCAATGAATTATCTAAATTAAAGCTCGAGCTTCTCGATTTCATATCCTCCAAATATGACCGAACTTCGAAAATCTTTCTGGAATCCAAAGTAAGTTGCAACTCCAGCTACATTCATAAAAAAAGATATAAGTTAATAAAAAAAAAACGGTTTTAGGCCTACTTAATTTCTTTCAAAATTTATTGTATGATAAAATGTTACCGATTGATGAGGTTTTGATGCTTGTCTTTTGGCATACCATAAACCAATTTCTTTTCCCTTAAGTCCAGGAGGAGGTCTAGCTCTTCCTCGGCCTCCATTCGCTTCATCGTACGGGACTGTACCAGTTTCATGTTGAG
Organism: Polydesmus complanatus; assembly: GCA_034692225.1. NCBI lineage: Eukaryota > Metazoa > Arthropoda > Diplopoda > Polydesmida > Polydesmidae > Polydesmus > Polydesmus complanatus. Next base: position 3,735 of record JAQGAZ010001749.1, on the reverse strand, counting down.
AACCAGAACCGTGAAATGATCTTCGTTCTCGCCACACTTTAACAATACAATTTACTGTAATCATGCAAACAGTTTACAATTACCTAAAAAAATAATAATACTATTCTCACTGTTTCCCGGATTCTTCCAATAGCCAATTCTTCTCATGTTACAAATAAATTAAACTTTAAATCAACCGGTAATCGCCTAATCATAGTTACCATACAGTATAATAATTATTATTTATAAATTAGTGGTTTAATGAAAATAAAAACATGAGGATCCCTTTGCCATTTTGTTATTCGTTCATTTGCGCATGCGTGTGTTTGGGTGCAAAAATTCTACGACAAATTGTTCACCAACCGAAAGTATTCGATACACTTTGTGAGTGAACACCATGTCGTGACCCAATTAACGGCTATTCATTTTAAAAACAAAACTTGAGAACGCGGGCAGCTTAAACCTCGAAAATATAATGCCCAAGTACATAATAATTATTTTAAGCTAATAAACAAGTAACTCAAAAAAAAAATAATTTTCTGTAATAAATCAAATAATAATAATAAATAAACTACATGTTACTACAGTATTATAACAATTTTAAACCATATTCAACATTTTTTTAAATACTACAGCGAAGAGAATAACCAGATCGCATATCAAGATTTTATTGTACAAAATTAGATGTAATAATGTTAATTTATTAATTCATTGATAATAATTATTATAGTTAAAGTACACGATTTCCAACAAATTCAAACAATTGCATTAACTGAGTGTAACGCAATTTTTAAATTATAAGGTATAATAGTTATGATCTTCCAACGTTGCTAACTTTCCGTCTTGTTTTTCATTTTCGACAAAAGAATTCGCTAAATTAAGAGTTTTCATTAATTCTTTATGCACGCTTTTCAGATTCTCGGTATTTTTCAAATTTTTCGCGCAGTTGCTAATTCCATGGTTTAAGATTTCAATTTGCGCTAATATTGAGTCTGCGGTGACATTGCTCGTTTCAGAGTCGAAATCAATAACGGCGGGCGACTCTATATTACTTTGTTCTTGATCAAGTTTAACCGACTCTTCTTCTTTATTCCCCCTAGGAAATTCGCGACATTCCTCGTCATTATCTTCCGATTCCTCATTTTCGTGCTTAATGCAATGTTGTCCGATAAAGTGAATGTGTTTACAAAATTTCCACTGAATCACGCTTTCGGCGCAAGTACAATTATATCGATGCACGCACACTCGACATTCCGCGCACCGACTAGGACAAAATTTCGAGCACTTTTTTCCGGTAGGAAAAACGCTAAACTTTGCGTCACCGATTTGTATATTCCACTCTTTCACCGAATCTAAAGTGGCGACGTAAACGCTGTCTAAATCGGTGAAATCCGGACATAAAAGGGTTTCGACGTTGGGTGAAGAATCCTTTCGATTCTTAATAAACGTCAAACATTTTTCTCGATAATACTGAAACGTGGTAAATAAAGTTTGACCCAAGTTTAAATCTTCCCCGTGACAAATCCTCCGCGAAAATAAATGCGCGGCTTCGGCTAAGCTCAACGCATTCCTTTCGCTTTGATTTCGACAATACTTCGCCCAACTATATTTCCTCCAAACGTAGCTATCCACTAAAAATTTATTAAAATTAGCGAGATGGGTGTTGTTTATAGATTGCCTAGACAAAAAATTTAAATGCTTTTCGAACTTTTCCTCGCTGATCGTTTCGATGAGCGAACGAACTAACCTATACAAACAAGCTAATTTGAAGTAATCTGTAAAAATTAAAGTTTTTAACTTCGATCTCAGTTTATTATCTATGTGCCACGGCGCTAAAATCCATTCGGCGCCTTCGCCCATCACGTTCGTCCAAGCGGCGTGAATTAAATCTACGTCTTCGCTGATTAAAGTTTTTGCCTGAACCGCGCCGACTCGCACGAAAATTTGCTGAAAAAAAGTTTTCATGGTATCGAAATTAAAATTTTGACAAAAACAAATACTGCACAGTAACCATCCGCATTGCACACTCCATACATACAGTGAAATGGCTATGTAACCCGTATCTTCGAAGGAATAAACTGGATCGATGCATACCGTACTATTCGGACCTAACATTTTCAGAATTTTGATTTGATGAGAATTCATGACGAATAAAACGAACGTTTCGACGCTTTCGTCGTCGACCTCGATCACTTGACTTTCGTAAAATATGACCGGAATTTCTTGAGAAGCGTTACACTGGACTGTCAACTGTTGAAAATCCGGATCGTTCAACTTGGAATAATGCGTGATACCGTTTAAAACGTTAATCAGCTGTTCGTACTCCTTATCAGTCTCGCCGTTAACTGATTTTCGCACGACGTCGAATAGTTCGTCCAGACCTTTATTTTGGGATATGGCGTTGCATAAAATAAATTGATCTTCGGTGGAAACGTCAAACTCTAAAAAAACTTGCGAATTTCGAACCATGGCAGCCGTCTGTTTGGAAGCTTTATTACTCACTTCTTCGCTAGAAGGTTCGTTATCGGTAATAATCGGTTTCGGTTTTACCGAAAATAAACGTTTGGAAGCGTTCTGGGAGTCCTTGTGCCCTACGTGAGTTATGCAATAGGTAGCGGTGACTTTTCCGTTCAAATGTCTATGAGCCGTGATAGTGGAAGGACATGAAGCTCCGATTTTACATGAACCCTGCGCTTTCAATTTTCTCAAACCTTTACCTTCCGGGTTATACATACCGGTACGGAAACAATTAAAACGATAAACTTCTATACCGTCCATCAATCTTTGAGTCCCGCAAGCTTTAACGTATTTCAACGAGCTGGATTTTTCTTCGCGTCGTTTCCAGTCGAAAAATTCTGCAATTTATTTGACAATGTAAGCATTAATCTCAATATCGTAAAGTTATAGTAAAATGTGTACGTTACCTTCCATGGAAGAAAAATTGATTTCTGTATCTTCTAAAGTAATTTCATGGGCGTCTTTTAAATGAGATCGTAATGGGCCATGGTATGGAAATCGAGATTCGCATTCTTCTATCGGACACATAATCGAGCGGCGAGCAACAACTGGTGTGATTTGATGCATCGTGGACATGTGTCTATTTAAGCTAAACCTATACGTAATATAAAATAGTTATTTACTATGATCTGCGTATAATACATTATTAACTAAGAAACCGGTGTCACAATTATTAGAATGCAATTAAAAATGTTTAAAAAATTAATATAAGCGCTATACCTTTTTGAGAATACCCGATTACAAATGGTGCAATTGATTACTTTTGGAGCCATAGTAAATTAATAGGGCACCTTTATCTCGTAAAGTTGTTGTTAAATTTATTACGTAGGAGAAGATTCATCCACTTTTTATTTTAAAAATTAATAATATTGCATTGTCCGGCAACAAAAACAGACGCAACCATTTTGAGAGGCATCATTTTAAAGTATGCGTTCATTCAATGTTCTAGATTCGCTCCTACTGCGCATGACGTCACGGGAGTTTACAAAGTTCATAATCGTACGTACGGGTATGATTATAAATCAAGAAAGGAGAAAATGAATTAAAAAAATTTGAAATCCGGGAATATAATAATTATATATTTTTATTTTTTTTATTTGCTATGTATAAATTTTCGATTAAATAAATCTTTAATTAGTTTATAAAAAAAACTTTTCACTTACCTGTTGTGACCTCAACGGTAATAAAACATTAAATATTCAATATGCAAATTGCGCGGACGAAAGTCCGATAGTTTAA